>OZ025292.1:28641829-28744829 GCA_964019185.1 Maratus speculifer
TTCCAGCAAGATTATAACATTCTTACAAAATTTACTATTAGAAAATAGTGGTATTTCGATGCAGAATCCTTTTTCTTAAATATTTATCATCATGTTTTTTTCTCTTCGAAGTTTGTTCGCTTCAACATACGTCCGTTCCAAGATTTTATATAAAAGAAGGGGCCCGATAGCGGGTGAAGCCGGCTGGTTTGAACTAAATCGCGTCCGAATTCCAAGACCAGAGTGCTCGCGTTATATTAGTTACAAATTAGTCCGTTATATTAGTCCTACATACGTACGTACATAAGTATGTACATACGTACGTACATGGTTACATACACACACACAGAATCTGCGAGCACATTAGCTCTCAGGCTTTGATAGTCTGTGAGCTAAAATCTCGTCGAATTGCATCGGCCTAGGCTAAATTAGATCAAAACAAGAAAGTTGGCGTCGTGGCGGTCTTTAAATTCAATAAAATCACGCCAAATTGAATTGGCCTAGGACAATCTAGTTCGGCCTAGGATAAACTAGTCCAAACCAATGAATAGCAGGCTTAATTAGTTTATCCTAATGACCGTTCGGCCAAACTAGTTTGGCCTAGGAAAATCTAGTTTATCCGATGGGCGTTCGGATAGACTAGTTTGGCCTAGGAAAAACTAGTTTATCCGATGAGCATTGGGATAGACTAGTTTGGCCTAGGAAAAACTAGTTTATCCGATGGGCGTTAGGATAGACTAGTTTGGCCTAGGAAAAACTAGTTTATCCGATGGGCGTTAGGATAGACTAGTTTGGACTAGGCCAATCTAGTTTGGCCTAAAATCGGGTTTGGCCTGTAACATATATATATATATATATGTCAACATTTGAACGGAGGCGGAACGTGGTTTGGGGGTCTGGGGATCATGATCGGTGAAAATATACCAAAATTTTCTGGAAGTGCATTCCTCCGGACGGCTGCAATAGGTAGCTTTTTACTTTTTGTAATGAAAGCTACCTAAAATGCAGATCTGTTCCAAAATATGTGAGAAATTTATGAGAGAAGTTTATTTTTGAGAGAAGTTTAATTATCGAACCGCTAAAAAAGTTTGCAGTTCCCCTATAAGTCTAAGTGATGACCTTGTTGTTTTAAAAGCAAAATTATTTTGAGAAGATGCATTAAACAAAATTTTATTTCGGTGATTAAATAAAAAAATAAATAATAATAAAAAAATCGGTGGAAACTCTGTAGGCATAGCGATCAGATTATTAAGTGGGCTCGCGGATCTCGAGCCCACATAATTTGGCGCCACTGCGCATCAGCGTAGTTAAGAGAAGCTTTTTATGAAGTAATTCGTATTCATTTACATTTATATATCTGTTACTATTTTACTAAATTCTGAGAAATTTTATGTTACATCCCTAAACTTCAATATATTTAAAGATGATAAACCTTAAAATCTCTCTACGCATCGAAGTTTCGAAGTTTGCTGAGAAATTAAGTAAAGGACAAAGATTCTATAATTTTAAAATTCAGATTTTACCAAAAAAAAAAAAATTGTAGAGAAAAAATTACAATAAGCAAATTTTTATAACTCGGCATACAATAGACTTTACATCACCTGTATAATGATTATTTACATTAAATTTATGAAGAATTAAAAAAAAAAGTCGGAAATAGTTTGTTAAACCAGAAAAATTAGGTATGTTCGTACTGTAAGTCGTTTAATAAATACTGAGATCTTGGTGCAAAAGTCGCTGCTCTCTTTAGCAAAAATACATGATTACAAAATTTATAACGACTTACACACGATTTAGATTCAGTCATATGGAAATAATAGGGCTCACTGTTAAATAACTTCGCAAATTAGAGTTTCTACCTGTATTATTAAAACATATTATTACATATTGTTAAGGAATATATTGATATTCTGCAATTCTGATCCATTTATATTTTAATGATAATATTCCCTAACCTTTGAAAATGTACACTTAGAAAACAGGATGTGATAAAACATAAATAAACTCGAAATGCACAATTTCATTTATTTTGCAGTGTTCTCTTCTCTAAGATATTTAAAGAGTTATTTTTGTGAGACGCTAAGTACCATAAGAATTAAAATCAAGGATTCCTAATGTAATATAAATCTTTTCCGTGGCCGTTTAAGTGGTTTTCCATTAGTTCGCTTTCCGTAGCTATTTCGAAAGGATAATTTTAATCCCCGTTATTCTCTAATTTAATCACATTTTAATGAAACATTGTCGCCAATGAATTGGGAAAGGGAATGATTTGTAAGTAAAATTTTCCTATGAAATAGTTTATGCATAATTCAAAAGATCTTATTGCTCTATAATTTTATAGAATAAAGAAAAATCGTGAAAATCGTGGCATTAGTAACTACTTATTCACCAGATTAATAATGTAATTGATCGGTTCTGAAGCCAGAACCGTTCTAAAATTATATAAAACTAAAGCAGAGATAGAAAAATTAAAATTGGTGGCCTGAAATAAACATTGGCAGTCTGTGGTAGTGTCATAAAGTCAGTAAAGAAGCATTTAATTAAAAGATAATCTAACGTTTATTTTCAAGAAAAACATATTCAAAATAAAAAAATATGTATATATAAAATAATAAACAATGATAAACTATATCAGGTAAAATCAACCAAAACATGTAGTTTCCGAAATTATATTATCTATAAAATTAAAGTCATACTTTAACACAATAAAAAATACTTAATTAATTAAACAGCATGACGTAAGGTAAAGAAAAATAAATGACCTGTACAGGTTGCAAAATAAACTACTCACAATAGCATAAGTGGAAGAAAGCAGGCTTCTCAATTCAGGTAATGACGAAAGAAATAATGTCCGGAAAATGTTCAAAGGAAGTAAAAAAAACCTTGAATGTTAAAACAATTCATGACAATAAAATATTCATCACGATATTTCCGCTATCGACTAACAGAATTCATCTTATAAGATAACACCATCTTTCACCACTTAAAATAAACTACAGCTGAACTTTCATAATTAACATTTTAAGTCAACTAACGGCATTTGCTAGCCTAAACATTGTCAGACCACCGGCAGTCAAAACAAACCGACTGCTTTAAATACCCCTCGCGATTCCAGACATCGCCAGGGAGCAACGCCCCCTTTGCGTCTGCCGAAGTTGAGCGAAAGCGGTCCTGCCTTGCGATATGGAGATACGGCTATTCGTAAGTTGCGATTTGCGAAGATCGCAAATCGCGATCAGACGGAAGAAAACGATCATGAACGCACATGTAAAAAGTTCAAATCGAAAGTAAACAAATAAGTAACCGACTAAGAAATAGAATATGCCATGGAATAAGGAAAAACAAAATAAAGGGATTGGAAATAAGATAAAGATAAGATAAGATTGGAATAAAATAAAACCAGTAAGTCATGCTATATTATTCTATTACAATATGTATATATGCTTATAGAGTGTTAAGGGTATGAGTAGGCTGACAATCGCCCCCCCCCCTTAACACTCATACTCAAAAGAAACTAAGTAATTACCAAGTATTACCAAAGAATATAAATAATATCAAAGGTCATATTGAACAACATAGGATATCAGTATATCTACTATCATACTTTGACAGTTACTAGTGAAGAACAACTCAACATTATCGTGCATAAATGCAACAAATCCACAATATCTTATAACAAGGTTAATTTACACAAATAAACAACCCTTTTTAACAATGTTAATAACCACACAATATGAATAACAATTTAATAACAATACAACAACAAGAATAACAATTTTTTTCATAGCACAAGAGTCTTTAGTTACCATAGTAACTTAAAAATTTTAAAGTATTTTAGGTACACAAATATTTCAAAAGCTCATGAAAATTCGTTAACATTTTACCTCGTCACATGCAAGTGACTACGATTACAGTACATACCACAACATTCTTTAGTATGTCGATTTACTTGATCTTGTCCTTGACAATACACGATTACATTTACATACATTTGCATAATTACACTAGAGTAAATGATTATCATACGACAGATTCATAAACATTACGAATATGAAGAATAGCAAAACATGAATTACAATGCAAAAACACTTTGATAATGTATGGGAAATTCATGATATGCAAAATAGACACATTCAATGATAATAACACTAATGATCATGATCATGATAATGACTGATTATGATAATGATAAGGACGGTGAGCACTCACATAAAAACAAACAACAACAACATGCATGCTTAAGCTTTGAAATAATACACATTTGCAAATGTTTTAACAAAGATTTAAAATGTGAAAAAAACACTTGTTATGCAATTTCTTAAAAGTAAAACAACCCCTTTTCATATTTATATATGCAAAAAAAATATACAGCTCAATTTTCAACACCACGGACGGGACCTATGTGACATTTCCATTTTTTAAAAATAGGGACTTACAAACTTAAAAGAAACGATGCCCGCGACAGGCCTTCCTGTGATCAGAACACTCAAGAAGGCCACTACCCCCTGCAGGCCACTCTGGCTATTTACAACTGCACCCCTGCGAGCCGCTTCCTGGGGCTGCTCGGATCCCGGAGGATGAACCATCCTGAGGTCTGGTCACATTCCAGCGGGAGTTAAATTGTCCGCAATGTTGGAAATGAGGGTATTGAAAACTTATGTATGAAAATAGAACATATGCATATGAGACAAAAATATGAACTAACAGGAAAAACAAGTGTATAATCACATATTCAAACATTTATATAAAGAAAACACTGAAATATACAAAATTTCAGATTTGAAAAATGAAACGTGTTAAACTTCAGGGTTTAACATAAAAAATTAAACAAGCTTTTTAATGCTTGACACAAGTTCAGAGGAGGGGGAGTTTTTTTTTTTTTTTTTTTTTTTTTAATTTAAATAATACTTATTTAAAAACATTATATATTACTTATAACTAAAAATCACTTCAATGAACCTTTTAAGATCAAACTTCGTTAAGTGTTTTGTAAAGATGCCTGAGAGATTAGCTTTACTAGTTACGTGTTTTACATGAAATATCTCTTGGTTTAAAAGGTCTCTAACAAAAAATAATTTAACGTCAATGTGTTTTGTTCTATAGTTTTCTATGGGAGACTTAAGGAAATCAATGGAGGCCATATTGTCTACTAACAGGGTTGGTTTAGTTTGTGGGCCTGTAAAAATGTGTTTATCATAGCATTCAGTTATGATTCTACTGAACCAAAGAAGCTCTTTAGTTGCTTCTGTTAAAGCCACAAACTCTGATTCCATGGTAGACAAGCAGACAGATTTTTGTTTGAAAGCCCTCCACATGATAGGAGATTTGTCTAGCATTAAAAGTTGTTTCCCCATTGATGTCCTGTCATCGCGATTGGCGGCAAAGTCAGCATCAGTGTATGTTATTAGATTTATATGATGACAAGGTAACCTCAGTTTGTAGTGTTTGGTGCTTTGGACATATCCTAGTAATTTTAAGAGACCATTCCAGTGTATGATACCAGGATTACTCTGGAATTGACTGAAGATGTTTACAGCATAGGATATGTCGGGGCGAGTCCTGCTTGTAAGAAAAGATAAGCATCCCAAAACACTTCTGTATGGATATTTTGACATCTCCTGGGTTTCTGTGTCTGTTTGAGGGCATTGTGTCTTGGAGTACACTACTCCTTTACTTATGGGAAGTGAAGTGATGGGAAAGTTAAATTCCTTAAAACGTGCACAGATGTCATCAATATTTTGCATTTGATGAATCGACACTACACCTTCCCTATCTTCCTCAAACTCAACCCCAAGAAGTTTACGTGTTTTTCCCAGGATTTTGATGTCAAAATGTTCAGTTAGTAATTTTAAAATTTCATTTATGTGTTTCTGATGGTTACTTAAAACAACGAAGTCATCAACGTATAATAATAAAACAACGTAATTAGAAAATGTATAAACGCAATTACATCAATCCAATTTGTTAAAACCAAGAGAAATTAAAATTTTATGTAATTCATAAAACCACACCCGTCCACTCTGATGGAGGCCATACAATGCCCTCTGGAGTTTACAGACCAAATGCTCTTTCCCTTTTATTTCAAAACCTGGAGGCTGTTTCATGTAAATGTTATCTGAGAGAGGGGCGTACAGATAGGCTCCTTTCACATCGCATTGCGTGTGAATCCATCCGAGACATGAGACTAGGGCGGCAAACAAAAAGCGGATTAGACTAAAATTTACAACTGGTGAAAATGTCTCGTCATAAGTTTCACCCCTGACCTGTTTGTAGCCTTGGGCTACTAGTCTCGCTTTGTATCTTGCCACATGCGCTTTATCGTCTCGTTTGATGGTGAAGACCCATCTGCAGCCTAGAGGTTCAGTGTTGGGTGGTAATGATGTTAATTCCCATACATGTCTTTTATTTATTACGTCCATTTCCTCCTGCATTGCCTGTCTCAAGTGTTCCCACTGAGGGGATTTTAAGGCTTGCTTATATGTGTTTGGTATGGAGTCTTCTAGTCATATATTGGTTTTACGTGTTTCTGATAAAGATGAATGTGGAGGTGTGTAACTAGGACTTGAACTAGCACTGGAAATAGATTTTACAATACCCTGGTATTTATTCTCCCCTTTGAAACTGAACATAGTTGGATCAAATTTAATACCATTAGACTGACAGTATTCCCGCACTTCTCTGAGTGATCTTAAACGTTGCGTTTCACCCATCTCATAATAATAGATGTCGGTTCTCGACTTATCAGGCCTAGTTATGGCCTTACGGAACCATACAGCATCCCTCAGTGTTCTCGAGAATTCCTCGCCCTCCTCGTCACTTTCATCCTCAGATGAGTGAACGGAGGCGGGTTCAACGGATTCTGAGGTGCCTGGCTTAGGTGATGGAGATGGTGATCTTTCTAAAGGAAATCTGTCAGGTTGAAGGGTCAATTTCTGGTTGTTCTGAACTTAAAATGTATGTGGGTCCCAGGTCGCTTCCGTTGTGCTGCTCTGAAGTTGTAAAAGGGTTTGTGCCTAGTGAGTAACTTGGGCCTTGCTCGCTATGTCTGTGAACATTTCTCGGTACAGATTCATCCCCAAATCTAACATTTATGGTTTCTATTATTTTATTTGCATCGGGGATCCATACACTGTAACCTTTGGTTGACATCGCGTAACCCACTAAAACCCCCTTTTTGGCCTTAGGATCAAACTTTGAGTTTCTTAACTGTTTAGGCACCCCTACGTATGCCACAGTACCAAAAGGGCGTAGATGTCGAATTGAGGGTTTGTTGCCACAGTAATACTCAAAGGGTGTCTTTTTTGTGTTTTATGACATATCCTGTTTAGTGTGTACGCGATGTATAGAACTGCTTCTGGCCATAATTTTAAACTGAGTTTGCTTTCGTTAAGTATTGAGCGTGCCCCGTCCATTATAGTCTGATTTAAACGTTCCGAGACCCCATTCTGTTCCGGAGAGTACACGTTGGTAAACTCATGGTGTATCCCGTGGGTCAATCCATTTCAAGTGGTCCAGCACTGGTCGCTCGACTATTTTTAAAAAATCTGAAATTTTTTGTACAACAACCCTAACATGATGGAAGTTCAAAATGACCATTATTTTAATTCTACTATTTTTTTGTGTATGGCGGCCATCTTTGTTTCATCGTGTACAGCGATTTTCTCAGATACTAGAATACACAAAATTGTAAATATCTCGTCTTCTATTTTTCCAATTGAAATAGAGTTTGCAGCATTTTGTTTAGAATAAAATAGGCTAAATATACAGTGGAAGAAAAATTTTGAAAAATAAATTTTTACAGGTGACATTTTAGCACAAAATTTACAATTTTTTCCAAAATCTATCCTTTTGCAAGAGGAAAATTTTCATGCAAGGGAAACTGTCAACCTTACACAATTTTTTCTACAAATAAGTCAAAAGTGCGTGTACTCATACACCAAGTCCCAGATCTGGGACTTAATTTCTCTTTGCAAAAAAAATTCCGAAATTCGTCAAAAATTTCAAAAATCGCACTTTTTAGGCTTTGATATCTCTGGTGGAGCACGAGATAAAAATCTGAAATTTTGGCCCATGATAGTATTGTTTAGTAGCATTATGTACAAAAAATTTCAAGAAGGAGATTTGACTACAAGCTGAGATATGACATGGAAAATATGTGAAAACAATACTGCCAAACTATTGTAAATCTATTATGTAATTGTTCAACAAGACTGTCAACCTTGCACAATTATTACTACAAATAGGTCAAAAGTGCGTGTACTCATACACCAAGTCCCAGATCTGGGAAATGATTTCTCTTTGCGAAAAAAATTCCGAAATTTGTCGAAAATTTCAAAAATCGCACTTTTTAGGCTTTGATATCTCTGGTAGAGCACGAGATAAAAAACCTGAAATTCTGGCCTTTGATAGTATTGTGTAGTAGTGTTATGTACAAAAAATTTCAAGAAGGAGATTTGACTACAAGCTGAGATATGACATGGACAATATGTGAAAACAATACTGACAAACTATTTTAACCTACTATGTAATTGTTCATACCTCCAAAATTTTAAATTAATTATTTGTGGTATAAAGTTAAATGTTAATTACAAATATCTTTTTCAAATGCTTCTGTGTGATTTAAACAATTCTGAATGTATGCTAAGCTAATACACTATTTGTCCACATGAACAAATCTACTAGAAATGCTATTGCAACAATTTTACTCGGAACACATTTCAGAAAAAGTAAATTACAGGCAATGGATTACAACTAATCGAGTTCACATGGCTTCAATTATTAAACCTAGAGAATTTAATTCAATTTAACAAGGGATGACAAAACTTGGGGGCTTCAAATAAAATTTTTAGAAAGAACAGCCTGATGGACTGACAACAGTAACTGGTCGAACTCATAACATATCTCGTAAATATTGTTAAGCTCTTTGTTGAGCATATATAGTATTTTGTAAATTAAATGTTTATTATTTAACTGTTTTCTACAAACGATATTTTCTGTGTAAATATTGTAATAAAAGAGACTAATCTCATTTCTCCTAATGTACTCGTAATAGCATTTCTTAACATGTTTTTAAACACCGTATCTCAGCTTGTAGTCAAATCTCCTTCTTGAAATTTTTTGTACATAACACTACTACACAATACTATCAAAGGCCAGAATTTGAGATTTTTATCTCGTGCTCCACCAGAGATATCAAAGCCTAAAAAGTGCGATTTTTGAAATTTTCGACAAATTTCGGAATTTTTTTCGGAAAGAGAAATCATTTCCCAAATATGGGACTTGGTGTATGAGTACACACACTTCTGACCTATTTGTAGAAAAAAATGTGCAAGGTTGACAGTCTTGTTGAACAATTACATAGAAGGTTTACAATAGTTTGACAGTATTATTTTCACATATTTTACATGTCATATCTCAGCTTGTAGTCAAATCTCCTTCTTAAAAATTTTTGTACATAACGCTACTACACAATACTATCATAGGCCAAAATATCAGATTTTTATCTCGTGCCCCATCAGAGATATCAAAGCCTAAAAAGTGCGATTTTTGAAATTTTTGACGTATTTCGGAATTTTTTTCGCAAAGAGAAACTAACTCCCAGATCTGGGATTTGATGTATGAGTACACATACTTTTGTCCTATTTGTAGAAAAAATTGTGTAAGGTTGACAGTTTCCCTTGCATGAAAATTTTCCTCTTGCAAACGGATAGATTTTGGAAAAAATCGTACATTTTGTGCTGAAATTTCACCTGTAAAAATTTATTTTTCAAAATTTTTCAATTGGGAAAATAGAAGACGAGATATTTACAATTTTGTGTATCCTAGTATCTGAGAAAATCGCTGCACACGATGAAACAAAGATGGCCGCCATGCACAAACAAAAAATAGTAAAATTAAAAGAACGGTCATTTTGAACTTCCGTCGTGTTAGGGTTGTTGTACAAAAAAATTCAGATTTTTTAAAAATGGTCGAGCGACCAAAAAAAATTTTCTGGACCACTTGAAATGGATTGACCCCCGTTCTCTTCAAAGTATTTTGTAAAGGCTTCATTGTCAAACTCCCGCCCATTGTCACTACGGACCTCTTTTACCTTAGTGCCTAAAAATCTTTCAGCTCTTTTTACATGATTAGTGAATACCTTGAATACCTGTGATTTATTACATAAGGGATAGACGGATACTTTTCGTGAGAAGTCGTCAGTTATAGTTAAGAAGTACTTCTCGCCGTTTCTACCTGTTATTTGTGTCGGTCCCCACAAGTCAGTATGAAGTAATTCAAGGGGTCGTTTTGATCTTATTTGATTTATAGGACGGAAGGAAGTTCGCCTGTGTTTGTTAATTTTACATGTCTCACATTCAAAATCTTTACTTTTAATAGGTGGTAAGCCCCTTACACCATTGCATTTTACGGTATGTTCAATAAAATTGAACTAATGTGTCCAAAACGTCTATGCCATAACTTAAAGTCGTCCTTCTGGATAGTAGAGGCTTGAAAACGCACCTTTTTAGGACTTTGACTATTTTGAGTTTTATTTTTATTTTTAGGGCTAGGATCTGGGTACAGGCAGTAAATGCCATCTTTAAGAAAAGCTCGAAATAGGGTACCACTGTCACGATATGCTTTAACCCTACACTCACCTCCTCTGAACTTGGCACCAGTTTTATCAAGCCTAGGGCCAGATATCAAATTGTGCCTTAAACTTGGGCAATACATAACATAGCCGAAACGAACCATCTCCCCATTTATTTTTAAGCCCACCAGTCCGGTCCCTTCAATAGGAAAAGTCGCTCCGTCAACGGCAACAGCCAACTTCTCATTGTGCAAAGGCTTAAATTTTACATATAGATTTTTATCTTTGCAAAAGTGGTGCGAGACACCTGTGTCAAAGACCCAGGCGTCTCCACCACATTTAATGTTACTAAGATTAGATTGAATGAGGTAATTTACCTGGCTTGTTGGCTTACGTTGACGCTGGTTTCTGGTTCTATTGCGAGACACATCTTTGCTGGATCTGGGATTACTGGGTTGGACTCGAACTGGACTGGACACCGATGAACCTCTGGATACTGAGGAGCTCTGGAATGAGGAGTCTGAGGAGTCTCTCGAAGTAGTATGGAGGCAAGATTCGGGACTGGAGGCTTGTTGAGGCAATTTGCATTGTCGAAGCACATGGCCGGCTTGTCCACACCTGTGGCATCTTCCCTTGAACTTCGGCTTATAGGCGGACATCTTAGGTGTGCGAGCTCGGGAAAAATGGGACTGGACCAAGTTACTTTTGTCTTCTTCTCGTAATTTGATGCGGGACTCTTCAGCTACCAACTCGGTCAGGACATCTTTAAACTTGAACTGTTGTTCTGGCCATCACAAAATTCCCTGAACAAGGTTATCAAATTTCTTTGGGAGCCATCGGAGCAACTGGAACATCAGATAAATTTCTTTTATCGGCTCATTCATGGCAGCCAGTTGATCAGCTAGTCTCTGTAGACATGCGGCAAACATGTCGACCCGCTCGTCAGGCTGTATTCTGCAGGATAGGATCTCGCCGAAGAGCTGCATATGGCGAGCACGGTTGTCAGGTTGAAAATGGGTTTTCAGCTTTGTCCATGCTTCATGAGGATCGTCGATGTTTTCTATGATTCTCCGGAACTCATTTTCGACGTTCAAGTATACTATGGACAGTGCTGATCTGAGCCGTGCTTGATATTCTTTAGTGGCTACAGCATCACTGGTATTCGGAGCCTCTTCAGTACCATTCACGATGCCCCAAGCATTTTTATCAAGCAGCAGGTATTTTACGTCCGCTGCCCAGGTTGCATAGTTGTCAGAATTTAGTTTGGTTATGCTAACCTGTACATTGGTCATTGCCATGCTCTTAACTAGACTTTATTAAATTTAAACAGAAAGGAAAAAGAATTTTTTTTTTCAAAAAAACGTACTCTAAAACTGTCAGATAGTACGAGAAAAAAAAACATACCAAAAAAAACCTTTCTATTTCAAGCCAGAGAAATTAAATGTGTTTATCAAAAAAAAATACTATTGCGGCCTCCCCCCCCCACTAGAAAACACTTGGAGGTCTAATGGCCGCATGCTACCACTAGTTTATGATATTGCCAACGAAGGTTATGGCCACCATAACAGGTTAAAAAGCGTAGTAGCTTTCGGCCCATAACCCGTGATCGGTTCTGAAGCCAGAACCGTTCTAAAATTATATAAAACTAAAGCAGAGATAGAAAAATTAAAATCGAGAATGTAAAAAGCGTCCTTTGTACAAATTGATCCCAGCTATCCAGTGCAAAAAATAATTGCTTGCAAAATATTAAAATGCAATCAAGATAAATTTATAAGTTTCTTCAACAGAAATACCATTGGCGAGTGGGTCTTTTCGTGTGACTGAAATACTCCTTTAAACACTTATCGTATGCCATCAAATTATTGGAATGAAAACAACCGAGTGAACTTTGGAATTATTTACTTGAATAACGGCATTCATGGAAACTCATAAAATGGAATTTGTAAAGTGTTGCATATTTTTATCTAGGTAAGTAATCAATGAAAACATTATGAGATTAATAATAATTAAATTTAATGGGAATTCTTTTGTATTTAAAAGAAGATTTCCCATCGTGGATGTAAAATTACATATCACATAAGCATTTAAATATTGAAAAGGGCGATTATATTTTGCATAGAACTTACTTTGAATTATCTATTAAAATAAATTAATCATCTTATACAATAGGTATTAACGCAAATCCCAATTTTCTATCAATGTATTTTACTAGCAGTGATTATAATTATTTGAAAAGTACATTCACAAGAGGAATTTTAAAGATAGGGAAACAACATTTGTTTTTAAGTGCATTAGAATAACTTATTTTAGATTATTGTTCCGATTTATGTTTCATGCAATCAAAGTATTAACATTTATTGTAAATAATCTTTGTCACATGTGATAAATTTGTCTTAAGAATGAATAAATAAAAATTATTTTATTGAACAGAATGAAAAGAAAGAAAAAGTATTAGAATATAAATAATTTGAATTGGATGAATATCAACAATAATGCCAAAACATTTTCATAAAGGAAGTAAAGAAAGATAATTAGCTTTAAACAAGAAAACCACTCATGAGTTAAGCATGGGTTATAAAACACTTTCTAGAGCATCAAGTATGCTATAGTAAAAACACGCCTTTTAGGAAGTTAAAATATAATAAGTAAATACGCAATTTGAAAATTACATACTACACTTTATAACGTGATATCATCAATTACTATTTATAGGTTAAAAAGTATTTAATAGACTATTTAATTGCCAAATTAGAATAATCCAGCCTGTTGTCCATATAACTTTCATAAGCCATCAGTAAATCTGAAATAATATTTTAATAATAATGCATGGGTTTTTAATTTCACAGATATGCCAGTAGATTCTGTTTGCATTAAATATTGTTTGTCTTGTCTATAAAAAATCTTATGAAAAACAATTTAAAAATTTGTACATAAAAATTTGATGTTGTGGCACGGGTGAGTGAAAAACCTAATGTGCGAGCCAATCGTGGCAGAATCCGATAGATCACCAAACTCGTCTATAATTATTTTATACAAAGTATTATGGTAGTAAACAATAATATTTGGAGTTTCAAGCAGTTTAAGGTAAAAAAATGAACAAAATGGTAGCCATATAAAAAATCTATTTTTAACAACTCTTTCTAAAAACATTTTATTTTTATAAAAAATGTCTGAAAGGAGGTCAATAATGCAATAAATTATATTATCTTTAATTTAAAAATATATCAAAATAGGTATAATACATTTTGCGGTCTGATCCGATAATTTAAAATAAATCATTTTGCTTACAATTCATTAAAGTGCTCCAAAACAGTGTAAGCGTATGGTTGCATTGGCCTAAAGCATCAATTTGATACAAAATAACTTAGAATGCTGTCAAATCATTCTATAAGTATAATCTGCACATGATTTAAAAAATGTCTTAATGTATTCCAATATTGAGGGTTCTAAGCATGAATGAACTCTTTAATCAGATGATATAAGCATCGCCTATACTCAACAAATCGTCGATTTTCAATAGCTCTTCTTAGTTGACTGTAGCCAAAATTGAATGAGAATCTACTTCTATCATGAAGATTATATATTTGAATTTTGGTTAAATTTTATGCACATAAACAGAAAATGTAAAAATAGCATACATCGGAAGATTTTCTTCAAGATTTAATCAACATGAGTTCACATACAGATAAAATTTCCTTTTATCCTCTTCTTCATGGTAGATCGTGAGTTACAACGTCCGCAAAATTCTTACTACATAAAATGCAGGCAGACAAAAACACAGACTTTCAGACAGATATTTAATAAAAACAGTCAAATCATAATCCGCCTAAAATGCATAAATCGTCAAAAATCAGAAATTAATATTTTTTATGAATTAAATACTTTTTCACTATAAAACTTTTACCTGCATCTTTACCTGTATAAAAATATAAGCAAACAAAATCGAAAGCATAAAATTTCTTGATGAATACTCATCTAATTTTATAAAGAAATAATTGCAATATGGCAAATTTACTAAAACATTAACTGAAAAGACTATATTCACATTTTTGAAGAATCATTAAAAAAAAGTCCTTCCGGCAATGCCGGTAGGAAGAGGTAGCTTTCATATACTTATATATTTATTTATTTATTTTAAAGTAAGTTACATTGTTCAAAAATACTAAGCTGAAATTAGTGGAAAAAATCTTATAAAATTAGTGATTTTATAAGATTGAATACTAGTTTTTGTCAAGACTGAATATTAATAGAAATTTTTAGAAATTAGTCATCTTTTATTCAACCTGGTTTTATTTTAAGCGATTTAGAGAGTCACCAAATTAAACGATATCATAAAGTGTATGCCATTTTAAAGCAACCTTGTGGATCGTTCAGATCAGACCGTTTCAAAATGTCAGCCATAAGCAAAATTCAAAGTGCTATAACTCAATCATTTTTTAAGGTATAGACAAAATAAAAAGTGTTTTTGAATCGTTGTTTTAAGTTCTAACACGTAAAAGAAAAATATTTTTCAACTTTTAATTTTTTCGCATTTAATTTTTAATTTTAATTTAAAATTTTAATTTAAAATTTAAAATGGCCACCATTTTGAAACAAAATGGTGGATGATGCTGGCTAACGAACTCGGTCGAGACATTTGTATGTACTATGTACATACCAAGTTTCATTGAAATCGATTCATAAATACGCGAGTTATCACGTGACAAAAATCAGATCGTTTCAAAATGTCAGACATAAGAAAAATTCAAAGTGCTATAACTCAATCATTTTGTAAGATATAGACAAAATAAAAAGTGTTCTGGAATCTTTGTTTTAAGTTCTAACGCGTAAAAGGAAAATATTTTTTAAATTTTGATTTTTTCACTCTTAATTTTAAATTTTTAAATTTTTAAAAATTTTAAAATGGCCACCATTTTGAAACAAAATGGCGGATGATGCTGGCCAACGAACTCGGTCGAGACATTTGTATGTACTATGTACATACCAAGTTTCATTGAAATCGGTTCATAAATACGCGTGTTATCACGTGACAAAAATCAGATCGTTTCAAAATGTCAGCCATAAGAAAAATTCAAAGTGCTATAACTCAATCATTTTTTAAGATATAGACAAAATAAAAAGTGTTCTGGAATCTTTGTTTTACGTTCTAACACGTAAAAGAAAAATGTTTTTCAAATTTTGATTTTTTTGCATTTAATTTAAAATTTTAAAAATTTTAAAAATTTTAAAATGACCACCATTTTGAAACAAAACGGCGGATGATGCTGACCAACGAACTCGGTCGAGACATTTGTATGTACTGTGTACATACCAAGTTTCATTCAAATCGGTTCATAAATACGTTAGTTATCGCATGACAAAAATCAGATATATATATATATGTCAACATTTGAACGGAGGGTGGTTTTGGGGTCTGGGGGTCATGATCGGTGAAAATATACCAAAATTTTCCGGAAGTGCTTTCCTCCGGACGGCTGCAATAGGTAGCTTTTTACTTTTTGTAATGAAAGCTACCTAAAAAGAGACAGGAAGAGCAATATGGAATGTCGACATAATGTAGTTAAAATTTAAATAATCTTTCTGTTAAATACATCATAATTGCCCGAGGAAACCTAGTCGGAAATTTTAGGGGAAATGAGGCGCGTTCGTAATTTAACTAGTTTTTTAAACATTCCAATCCTGGTGCAATACCTGTTTTGCAATCTTATGCGGAAATTCATGAATAAAAAATTGGTCTCAATAATACGGAAGTAATAGGACTCCACCTTCAATAGAACCTCATCACTATGGCTACTTATAATCATTTCTTAACATTGAATTTATTATGTATGAAAGGATCTAATATAATTATCACCATGAGAACCTGTAATCATGACCTATCATAGGATATCAATGAATGGCGTATATTTCGATTTAACAGTATGAAGTGAAGTTTAATTAATTTCTTTTTAAATTTTGATACGATTTTAAAACATTTGAAATGGGGACACAAGTTTGCAGTGATTCTATTTATTACATTTGAAATCTTAGATTGTGTAGATTTTCAGCCGTTATTAGATGGATAAACAGGGCAGACGACAAGCAGATGCAACATATATACATAATTATGAACGCTCTTAAAACAAACTGTAATTGCAATATCGGATGAAATGATACTCATAAAATTTTAATAAATTTACTCTCAAATACATCAAAGATTCACGATTAAAAAAAAATAATTTGTTAATAAAAATAAACACACGAAACGATCAAAATCTTCGAGAACACAATCTCAGCTATTTGGACGTTTTCTAAGTCATTGTTCACTGACTCATATTCTTTATTTATGAAAATATTTTATGCTCTTTTCTTTCCTTCTCCTTTCAAACTTTCTAAGATTATTCTCCAAGTTCAATAACGATTTCCCATTCTCCAATTTTAATTTACAGATTCTCCCTTGCGCAATTCCATATCAGACTAAAATATAATTTCCCAATTCAATTGAGGACATCTTTTAAATTTTACGGTAAATTATTTCCAGACGGAAGAATTGAATTATTCAAATTGGGGTGGATGCGAGGGTAAGTTGAATTGCGTTCGAATTTGAGGAAGAGTAGTTTAATTTATGACTTTCCGTTGCGTGTTCTAAGAACAAGTGGTATGGAACTGGAAAAGTATTAACGGATGAATAGAATTGTGTAAAAATATAAAATGTACTTTGGCAAAATTTACATGAAGATTGAAGAGGAAAAATTGTTGTGAATTTTGTTTACATTTAAAGCCAACAATTCAAATGTTCTGGTGATATTTACTGATTAAACATGACCTGAGTATTCAGGGGGATGCTTATAAACTTCTGTTATTTACTATCAGATATTTTATGCTCCCCCCCCCCCTCTTCTTGTTTCAAACTTTCAAAGAATGTTCTCGAAGTTCGATAGTAATTTATCAGTTTTACTCATTGATTTAACATGCACACCCTTGCAGAATTTCACATTAAAATTTCACATAATATTGATGTAATTAAATATCAAAATTATGATAATTACAATTCTGGGGTAATAACGCCAAGTGCTAACATTAGGTGTAGTTATGAAGGATTTCCGAAAAATGGCAGCACGGCTTCTGTGCTGAAAGAGTCTGAATCATCTGAGTCACAAAAACCGGTGAAAATTAATTTGTTACATTTTTAGATCTTATCGCTGGAATCAGCATGAAAGTGTCAAAGCACGATCTATAATTTCTTAGGTAAATTCTGCATTGTGAAGACTTTTTATTTATACATAAATTTAGAGCGTATTTCAAGTACATTAATATCTTTGTGGAACATTTTGGAAGCGTTTGCGAGATAGCTACATGTTTTATTTAATGCACGTGAGCCGCTTATTGTTATTATTGAAAAATAAAAAGGAAAAGAGAAATTTGTAATTCTTAAATGCTCTTAATTTTTTTACATAAGAAGAATTAAATTTCACATGATTATTACTATAACTTGATACCACATTTAATAGTAAGTAAAAGCAATTTGTCAATTTCTAGAGCTATAGAGTTTTTCACATGCCATCTTTTTTACGCCATTATACCATCCTCTTTCACAGTTTGTTTGTATGGCGTTAATACTCACAGATAATGAAGCCAAATAGCATTTGTCGAGAAATTACGCCTCTGCGTTTTCTGAACACAAATTGGGTTTAAATATTATTTCTAGTATACATAGTCAATAACTTGCTGTATCAAAACCTATATTAATTTGAATAAAAAATCTGAAACTAAGTCATGAGAATTGGCCGAACCTTGAAGTGACGTCATTACCCCTATAAATTTCATGTATAATTTCTTAGAAAACAACGATTAGGGCCAAAGTATTTAAATGAAAAATATATTCATAAGAATTAATAAATTAATGGTTAAAAATAATGCAATTCCTTAAAAATTAAAATTTAGATTTTTAACTCAATTATACAACATTGTAAATTTAAAATAAACGCAATTCTTTTCTACTTTACTTCTCAGAATATGTTAGAACAATACATTTTTTATTTATAAAAAATCTATGCACTTTTTCAAACTGTTGACGAGGAAATAAACTTCAAAGAAGGCAGAATGTTTGGCGTTTCTAATTGGCAATTTAATTAGAAATTTCTTTCCGATTCAGCCTAAAATGTCGAATGACGATAATCAATGTTCGATACTGTAAAAAGGATCTGAAATATTAGTAAAATTTTTCTAGGACACTGGGATTTCTAGAACATTTGATGTAATATGCAAAAATGCATGTAAGAGATACAGGTTTACACTGTAAAACTTTCGCTAAAATAGCAAAAAAATGACGCAAAATTCGAGGGAGACCAGATTTTTTAATAATAGTCCCTGATCTTTCCCTCCATGCCGGAAACAGTGCGGATTTTCAAAAACAGAAAGGAGTGGGGTTCATTAACTGCATTTAATAGCGGCAATTAGCTTCGAGGAGGTAAAATGTAATATAGAGGTTATTTCCACTCTTCTCTTTATTTAGTTTACCCTTTTTACATTATCAGTAGAATAAAGACGTGCCCCATATCATTTTACACAAAGTTCTATCCCTACCACCCATGTGACAGTAACAATTTAGAAATGTATCGTAACTATTATAAATGAGCAAAAATAGTCATGCTATAAAAATAATTAAAATATAATACTTATCTGTAAATATATAAAGACAGAAATATGTGCTTACATTATATCAAAAAAGTAATTTTAAAAGACAATTTAATTAATTTAATATCGACATCCTAGAGTAGAAACGTCATGGGAACGTTGTTTTGCATAATAAAAAAATAAATAAATCTAACAATAATTTTAAAAGAAATGAATATATACAAGAAAGACAAAGAAAAAAAAGTATTTATTGATGTTTTTTCCTGGAAATAATTTTTGTTAGAAAAACCAAAATAATTCAGCAGTCTTTCCTCCAGTAGTCAAACCTAATATTTTTCTGCATGACGGTAAATACGAGTTTTTCTAGCATGGTGTACTCGATTTTTTACAGCATGGCGGCTATTACGGGGGGAATACGGTATTGTAATTATAGCAAATTCTTTCCTAAAGCTACAGATTTCTCTGGCACTACAAAAACTAGTTTTGGAAATTTATATTGTTATTGTTCAGAACACAGATAAGGTTTTGGTAAGCATTCGAATTTCTGCAAAAATACTTCTGTAAAATTGCATAATTTAAAATAATAATAACAATAATCTTTTCTTTTTGGTGTATATATTTTTTTGGTGTCAAAAGTTTTAATTGATAGAATACTGAATTTCACCAGCAATATTTATTTCATTAAGACTTGAATTTAATATATTGAACCAAGTCAGATATTTCAACTAATTAATGAATGCAGAAACTGATGAGATGCTATTGAAAAAAAAACATAAGAAACAAAAGAAATTTGCCAATTAGATTAATCACGTGTTGAGTTTTCTAATTATTATAAGAGTAACAAGGAAAATAATAGTGTAACAGAAGTATGTTACTGTGGGAAGTAGTACTGTTTAATTTTTATAAGAATAGATAAATGATTAAAGTCAGGCCCGTAGCCAGGATTTTACTTTGGAGAGGGCTTAATCTTGGATTTTTTTTTCGATTTAACAGTGATTTAAAACACATAATTTATAAGACATAATTTAAAACACAAATGAAAAAAATAAACTAACATTAACATAAACTATATTTTCCCATAAAATACTTGATAATGTGTCAAAATTTTTAATTTTGTATTTTTTCGATTTCTTTTTCAGTTAATGGTTTTTAAAAGGAGGTCCATTTTCCAAACAGGCTCGGAAACAAAAAAGCTTTTGCAGAAAAATTGCAATGAATATGAATAAAAAATAATAATGCTCAGTTAAACTGATGGCATTGAGCTCACAGACTATGCACGATATTTGTATTTTGCAACCTTATATTTTCAAGAAATAATAATAATCTGCGAAAAACAAATTAAGAAGGGAAATAGTCACCCCCATTTCTTCTCTTCATACTTAATCATTAAACCCCCAAAACTAATCAGGGATACGCCTTATCATATAATAAACCAATATTCAAAATTCAAAGCAAGTCAGATAATTCTGCATAAAACCCATTGATATAATTTAAGAGAGGATATCCCAAATTCCCTCCTTTATATTTAACCATAAAAGCTCCAAAACTATTTGGATATTTGTTTATAAGAAAGAACCTACATCCAAAATTTAAAGCAAATCGGAAAATTCTACATAAACCCATTTATCTAATTTAAAGGTGGAAGGGGTTAATCGCCCGTACCCCGATGTATAAAATCCACAATTAATCAGGGAAGCGTCTTATCACTATGAACTTGCATAAAAAAAATTGCTACAAAACGGTTAATTTTGCATGAAAAACCATTTACCTAAATTAAGAGGGGTAGTCCTCCCGACTCCTATTTTATACTTATTCAATGAATTCATAAAACAAATTAGGGAAGTGTTTTATCAGAATGCACCTATAAATAAAATTTGAAGCAAATCGGTAAATTCTGTATTAGGAAAAGATAATTAAATTCAAGGACACTCCAAACCACGCGCCTGTATTGTAACCCTTCGGAGTAGGAGTGTAATTTGTTACGTTATAGACAGCCGACATCACTGCTGTCAGTTGCCTCACGTCTTCTCCTAAACCAACATGTAAATAAAATTCTGTTATTGTTTTTAACTATCGGCTACGTTATTTTTCCCGGCCTTTGTAATTATTTTAAGAAATATTCGTAATATTCTGCGTGAAAAACTCATTAGCCTAAATTAAGGGGAACAATTACCCCCTTTTTTCACTTTATACTTAACCAATCAGCACCCAAAACTAATCTTGGAGGCTCCTTATCAAAATGATCATTGATCTAAAATTTGAATGAAATCTGATAATTCTGCATGAGAATTCTGTATGCCTGTGAGCTAAAAAGCATAAACTAACAATGTTTGATGAAATAAACGATTGAAATTCAGATAATATATTTGAATAGATTTAAAGCAGATGATAAATGCGAGCGTCTCGCATTACGAGCTCAGGGTATTAAAAGGATTAATCCATTGATGAAATTAATTAATAATATTTTTTCTAAAGAAAAAAATAATTTTTACAGATGTATGTAATCATAAAAATTATATTTATAATCCACATTCTCTGATTAGAATTAGAATAGTTGTAAATGCAGTACACTTGTACAATAAATTTACTATAGTGCTACAGAAGAAATTTTCTTGCCTTCATTTCAGCCATGAGGCTCATTACCATTATCTTATGAGGATCTACTATGAGGTCCCGATGAATTGAAATTATTGCAATGCTACTCATTCTTCCATCTGCCATAAATGCTTCGAAGAAATGATTTAATTATTTTTCTTGTCGAAAGAATCCTTTCAGTAGAGTGATTGGTTGTTACCAGGATTGCAGCCAAGACTGGATTGTAATTGATTATATTGTAATGCGTTGTGCATTACTCTGAAAAGATTGGGAACTCTGTGTAAACATTAACAGTTCTCTGGCGCCGTAATTAATATTCAACTTTCATTTTCGATATTGTCACTTTTATCGTCAAAATATTAAAAGATATTGATTTTCTAATATATTTGCTTTTCCGTAGCAGAAAATCCTGGAAGAAGTACTTGGAAATTTGTTAGAAAGTCTTCATTCAAATTAGTTTTGCCATCCAAATTTTGAATAAAACTTTTGGCACAGAGAATAAAGACTGTGACCCTGTAATATTCTTCAGCGGATATAGTTTGACGGTTTGCGCGTGTTGTCTGCCAAAATGTTAGTATTAGCATCTTTATTTCGGTTTGTCAGAAGTTTCATCACGTCATCATAAGTTGGAAGGCAGTTTCGCAAAACAAGAATCAACATGCTGTGGGAATATGCAAAGTTTAGCCGGTGGCTTGCATAATAGACGTATCTAATTGTTGGATATTTCTGACGAATTCTAGACTAGATGTCACTGACAAAACCAGCGATATTGCCTGCTCCCGCATAACCTGGTGCGAAGTAATTAGACACGTCAAAGAATAGTTCATCGAAACGTTGTTGTATTATTTCTACTAGCTAATCTGACCGGCGTTGCACATGTTCGTAAAAAAATAACAAGAATTGTAAACTTTGAAAATCACAATAAAAAAAACTCGAAAATTTAAAAATTTCTGCACGAATTTCATTTAAACTTTTCATCGAATAAAGAAGGACTAGAAAATTGAAAACGGATTCTTTTTACCAATCTGGAAAAATATTACAAAATCGCGAAAATATATTAAAAATTATATAAAATATAAAACAAAATTCGAAAATTGTATTTCGAAATCCGAATAAACTTTGATGAAAAGAGGACAGAATTTACTACATTCGGTGAAAAATTGAAGGTCTGAAAAATCGCAGCGGATCGTGAAGAAACGTAAACAACGCATTAAAAATGGCAAAATTTTCAAAAATCACGAAACTCACAATTTACTTTATTTGAATAAAACTTTTGAATCTTATTAATTTGATAAAATAGCAAGCCGTGGAATGCAAAAATAAAATAAAATAAAATAAAAGGTTAAAAAAATTGCGATAAAAACCTTTAATGTAGCCAAAAATCGCACAGGAGAAAATTTATCATATTAACATAAAAGTTTAAAACCGAATTCCTTTTCCATACCTAAAAAATCGCTTTGAACTCAAACAAACAAAAATCCAAAAAAAAAAGGTTTAAAAAATTGCTGCATATTAAAATAGGAGAGCAAAACAGTTACCATAAAGGCTAAAATTTTGATATCAAATTCCTATTAGTCTAGAAGTTTTAAATCGAATTGCTTTAAAAATGTCAAAAAATGACTGCAAACGTCCAAAAATTGCATTGAAAATCGCAAAATATTAAAAAATCGCTAGGCTAGAACATTACTGTTAAATAAGAAAATATTGCAATAAAAAATTAACTATATTAGATAAAAAGTGTGAAATGAAAGTCAGTTTCTGAATGTCAAACAATCGCCACGGAACTTGAAAAATGGCTAAAAATCACATCGGAAATTACATTAAAAAATCACTAAATATCCGGAAGTCAATGCTTAAAAAATTAATATGAAGCCGGGGGAGAGGTCTGTAATAGAAAGTTATTTATGAATAACAAAATGTAGACATGGAACGTCGAAATTCCTATTAAGAGATAAAACATTGCAATCAAAAAATAACTATATTAGGTAAAAAGTTTGAAATAGTAATCGGTATCCGAATGTCAAAACATGAACAAGAACTTAAAGAATGTCTAAAAATCAGATTGAAAATTATATTAAAAAATCGCTGAATATTTGAAAGTCATTGCCTGTAAAAATTTAATTTTCATTCGGAAAACATTCTAATCGAAAATCATTCATGAATAACATAAAGTCGATGCTGAACGCCAAGAATCCGAAAAACTCGCTAAAAAGCGCACAGGTAAAGCATGAGAAATTGGTAAAATTAAAAAAATGTGGAGAACAAATTGTACTATTTATACTAAAAGTTAGAAACCGAAATTCTTTTAGCAATGTCAAAATACTGCCGCGGAACTTGAAAAATCACTAAAAACAGCTTAAAAACCAGTAAAATTATAAAATCCGGAAGACAAAATTTACTTTTAAAGGATAAAAAATTATATCAAATTCGTTGACGGCAAATATTTACCACAATGGGACAAAATATTGTAATCTGAATTTTTTTTATTAATTACACATTAATTTATTATCGACACAAAACGCTGTAATCATACATCTTTCAAAAATTACCAAAAATCGATGCGAAACGCAAAAAATCGGGAAAATGCTAAAGATCGCACGAAAATACGATAAAAATTATGAATCGTCGATGACAAAATTTACAATATTACTATATCACTTTCATTAAAATCAAGACTAAAATTTTTTGTGATCCCCCATTAAGTATGCACTAGTTACGTGACATAAATTGTCGGATATTTCGAAAACGGCTCATTTCCAACAGGTAGTTCCATTGAGTTTTCTGCTGCTCTCGATGAGATCTTTCCAACGTCAAAATCGGTTACTCACACTTCTTGCAGTTCCCCAGTAAGTTGTATTTGTTGTTCTGCACAAAATAAGGTTTTTAGAATCTTAGATGTCGTTCGTATAAAACTCTCTAGGGGCGTTGTGAAAAGCTGCCAAAAAGAGCTTGATGTAGGAGTATCAATTCCTAAAATTGATTCCTCAAAAGACAAAGAAAATTTCTCCGACGAACAGACTACTATGTACACATTTTTTCCTTTTAAGTGTGTATTCGAAAAAGCGCTTTTCTACCTTCAACAGCTCGAAATTTTCCGATACAACTTCAGGCACATTTTTAAAAGTAAAAACATGAAACTTGCTGAGGGGATTCTTGAAGGGACGTATGAGGTGCCGTGTGATGTCTTTTTAGCTCAATTCATTAGAATTTGAGTTATAAACAATTACCTTATCAGTATGACACTTTTTTTCGTTCCCAAATCTCCCGTTTGGGAAAAATCGGTTCGAAATGCCGTTTTTGATTGCTTTTAATGCAATATTTTCTGCATTTATCAAAGAATCGACAATCACGGCACCTTGTGTACTTTCCAAATAAGAGATTTTGAAAGTTTGGTGTATTTGAGAGAAAAAATGAATTCAAAAATAAATCAGAAAATAAGCAGTTTGAATCGAAATACACCCTTTAAAGATTCATTCGAAAACAATTTAAAGTAAAGTTGTTTAGTGAAGAGCCTAGGGGACGTAGGATGCCTTTGAATGTTTTTCGATATCCTAAAGTTTTATTTAAAACCGTTCCTTTACAAAATTTCCTGCTAGTATTTTTTAATTAAAAAACTTTTACATGTATAACACCATTATCAAAGATATATTTTTTAAATCGTTAATTTTTACATGAATTTACATTAAAGGCAGTTATCAAAGTTTTTGTCTCCTTTCTCTACAAAATATTTTAAGATTGACAACTTCTCGATCATAACAAACGAGAATGTTTTATATTTGGCTTTTTAAGTTTACTTACATGATATACCTTTATTAAATTTATTTTTTCTTATTATATTTAATGATATGGAATTTCCGTTGTAGAATTTTACTGTGCATAAAGACAATTAAAATTACTTTTTAAGTAAAGCTTATGATTTTAGTGGTAGATTTGAATAGAGAGCAATATATCCGGATAAGCGATAGAACTATGAGATTACTATAATTAAATAAATTTACATTTTTACAACTAAAAATGTGCTATGTAGTTTTCATGTATGGAAGATAAAGACAAAAAAAAAAAAAAACATTTTTATCATTAGAGATAAATTTGTAAAATTTTCTTAAACTTTCGGGAGGGGCTTCAGCTCCCTTAGCCCCCTCCCTGGATATGTGCCTGATTAAACTACAAAAGTACAAAAATGTAAATATCCTCAAAGGACTCCTACTTTTGTGAGCGCATAATATCAATGGTATTTCACGATTCATTTGCAAATTAGAATTATTTTGTTAAAATTATTCAAGTGTAATTACATATGCAATATTTACTTTAATTTCATTACCTGCGATACATTATGTGGAGTTGTTTCGGAAAACATATCAAATGCTCAAATCGAAAAAAAAAAAAATAACTGAGTCAATTGTGTCCGCCTGTTTTGCCCAAAAATCTCAGTTGCCCGAACATTGAAAGCTTCATCCGAAAACAATTCATATTATTTATTTCCAAAATAGGTTAACTTTTTCAAAATTAATACAGTGACATTCATCGCGTTTAGAAAAACTATCTTGCATTGCTAAGAACTGTCAAACGATGCATATAACCTAAACATTATAATAAAATCTAAAAAAGAAACATCCTTCTAAACTTACTTAAGAGAAAATCACTTTTAACTTTTTCTGTCACAAATGTAAATATTGAATCAATAAAAACGAGTCGAATTTAAAAGAATATGATAATGAAAGATAATCATTTTAATAAAAATTTAAATTTTACTTAAGAAAGGTGTTATAATAAAAAAAAGACATTGGCATGTTTCGGAACCGTCATATAAGTTCCATAATCACAATATAAATAAAATAAAATTTCAAAATATTTCACGGTCAATACAAATGACACGCAAAAATGAGATATAAATAACAAAAAACACAAAAAAAACAAAAAACAAAAAAAAAAAAAAACACGCGCTTTATTGTAAAAATTAAATTAAAATATAGACCATGATTTAAAATAAAAATAAAAATAAAATTTCAAAATATTTCACGGTCAATACAAATGACACGCGGCATTGAGATATAAAAAACACCAAAAAACACGCGCTCTATTGTAAAAAATTAAATTAAAAATTAAAAATTAAATTAAGTTAAATTATTTTTTTATTATTATAACACCTACCTTAAGTAAAATTAAAATTTTTATTAAAATATTTATATAAAAAGTGAATATTTTAAAATCTGATGATTTAAAAAAAATCAATTGGATTTAATGAAAGATAATGTTATTCAGATATCGTAATATTAAATAACTGTATGAAAAAATATCTTCAAACTGAAGAATTTCTCTTTGCGTCCTAACATGAAATATAATATCTCTGGAATTAATTCAATAAATTGAATCTAATTCATTAAATGAATCTGATTAAATTAATTGAATCTAATTAAAAGTTACAAAAAATTATTTCTTTATCCAATTCTTCGAGTTTTTATTATTAATGGAATAATTGAAATGACATATAACGGACCAAATGCAAACATTGAGTAATTAATCTCTGAATTTAAGCTAAAAAATATTTTTATTTTTCTTCTTTCTTTCGGAGTGTATAAGAATTTTTCCGCCACTATGTCAACTGAAGAAAAATTTGAAAAGAGTCAATTCTGAAAATCATTTTAATAAGATGGTAGTAAAATTTTATTATCAATAAAAAAGATGACAGCGAGTAACGCTGTCATCATTTTAATTATAGAAATCCCTGAGAAATAAACTTCTACATTATTGCAATTTTTAAAATTAAGTATTGCTAATTTTGTGAAATATGGTGTTAATTGAGTTTTTTTTATTAACCCAATAAATTTAATTTAAAAATACATCAGACGACTTTTTTTTCACCATATATTAAAAACACAATATGTTTCTTAGTAAAACATTTTCATGTTATTGATAGAGATAGTAAGTTTGTGTTCTCACCGCCCACTAAAACCCCATTCAATCACACCCCATATTTATGGTTTTTGCTGGGATATATCCGTGCCCTCTGTCTGGCGATTTCTCGCTCTCTAATTCTCTTAAACGTGCTTGAATTTACAAGATAATGACATTTTCTATTGACTTTTATGAAAGAATTTCCTCTATCATAGATACAGTATGTAGAAATCGTAGTAAGTTAATTTTTGTTTCAATATGACTTGTGGGAAAAATAGTTTTGGGTACATTTTAATGATATTGCTTTATTTCAGACATAATGAAGTTAATGTGCATCACTCAGACAGCGTACACCTTGCTTTCTATGTCATGATAGAATGTATTAGAATGTAGTACTATTCTATTAAAGAATTCCTTGTTGGTTTAGAGGATTACGTAAAAGAATTCCACTTCATTACAATCTACATTAGAATCTCTAGTGAAAGAAATCGCTAAATTCCCGTATACCGTTAAGAAGTGGGCTTCGTAAAATAAAAAAATAGTTTTTAAAATTCTGCATTAATTCATAAAATATTTAACCCCTTAACGCGCAGTGTTCCCGGGTCGGCAACACCTAAAGTTCCCCCTGTTTAGAGACACAAAAACTCAGTGAATATTTCAAAAACTACTCCAATGGCTACTTTAAATCTTTCTTAGAGTTCTAGTTGGCAGCACTACAGAGATCAAACTCTACTGTTTTTAAAAAATAGGTAAAATGTTTTACTGTAATACGCGCTTCACAACAATGCTCTTCTCACTACGCTTATCAATGCTTTACTTATGGGAGGTTACCACTTCGGCAACAGCTGTATAATTAAAATGGTTAGTGCAATCTTTACAAAACAATACCTGTGTACTCCTCTAGGCCTAAATAGATTGCCCAATTTTTATTTTCTTTAAATTCCAACTTTAAAGAGTAGTGCGCCAAAAAGGGTTAATGGAATGAAATGAGCATTTGAATAATTAACGTTTACTATTAATAATAACTTTAACTATTCCGCTAAAAATATCAAAACTTTTTGGAATAATTAAGTAGAGAACGAAATAGGGCAACATACATTAAAAAGACAGTTGAATATCATAAACATTAGAAAAATTTTTGAAATTTATCGGCTGATCCCAGTCGTTTTCAAAAATAACCAGATTATATGATATTTTACCAAAAATTTTCAATTTCTATTACCTGACATCCAAAAATGTTGTAATTTTTTGTGATTTTTAGCAATTTATCAGATGTAAAATATGTGTTTTAAAAACTGTGTCAAATCCTCATTGGTATAGGAAAGAAATACTGAATTTGTTTTCTTAGAAAAAGTAAAACTTACAGATTCGTTTCTCAAACGAATTAAAATGATAATAATAATTTATTTTATGAATGATAATTAGAATAAATTAAATAATATTATTCATTTTAACTTATTTTAATAAATTCTTAAATTCTGATTATTAAAAAAACAAGGAATTGTTTTAACTCAGGAAATAAAACAGAATAACCTTTTCTCGGTATTTACAGCTATTTTTAATTGTGATCATATCTTAATTATCTTATATTTTTCGTAACTTTTCCTTATTTTAAGGTCTTTCACCAAATTAAAAAAAATAATAAAAAGTAATTAAAGATTAAAAATCGTTATAAATGTATAAAGTATTAAATAATGTATGTCTATGAATTTTGACAACTGAATTATTTTAAAATTATTCCATTAAAATGTCCTATCGTCAAAACGTCTATAAATAATAACGTCAAGCATCGTAACATGCATACAATCTTTTGTAGATTAGACTGACAAAAACTTTTAATAATAATTCATGTTTAAAAATAACTTTTCTAACGACAAATCCCTTTATTCTATTTCCGTACATAATTAAAACATGCATATTGCGAAACTTCAATCATTGAAAATAACTTGGATTATCCGAGTTATTCCAAAATGTCGAGACTTTAGGAAAAAAAAATTGCCAATAATGCTGTCTCAAAAGAGACTTACCAATTAACAATTGAAAATATTCTCGATGAAAAAATACCTTGCTAATAATGTAAAAATTGATAGAGTGTTTTTTGTAATGATTTTCCTTTTGTTTTACATACGTCTTTTTAATTTAAATAAGCGGATTACTTTTATTATATATTTCTTTATTTATTAAAAAGAAAATAGACATTTTGTCAATAACATTTATTTAATTTTTATTACATAATATATATTTTTAAACTGCTGGCAACGATTCTGCCGGCAGTATTTGCCGTAAATTTAAAGATTTTTTTTTACAGTGTGCCACCAGTTTCTTTTATCAATTGATTTATCCATTTAATTAGAAATTGATATTATTAAGTGAGTAAATAGAACTAAAAAAGTACATATTACCAAAAAAGTACATATTAATATGCATAAATAGATAGGCTCTTTCGTTTTTGAGAAATTTTCTAAACAAAAAATATATTTTTTGCTTCTCTAAATTGACAGGGGCATGAAACAAATAAATAAAATATTGTGTGTTGAATTTGCACTAGATTTTTTGTAAATGATAAATTTAAAAAGTATATTTAAATAAAGTAGTTTATTTTTGACCGTACCGCCCAATAGTGGTAAAATATGAATGATAAAGGGAATTTTGATAAACAAGACTTGATTGATTTGAATTTGATACGCACTTGACCTAAATGCTGAACCTTTTGAACAAGTTCTATTTCAAAATCGTAAAGTGCACTCTTATTGTATTCATTTTCGATAGTTCTATTTACTCACTGTAATTTTATCAATTTGTAAATAAATCGAAAAATCAATTGATAAATTAGTCTAGTGGTACACTGAAAAAAAAATCCGTTACATTTAGAGCAAAAATTGTTGCCAGCAATGTTGCCAGCAGTTTTTGCTGTAAAAATTGAAGTAAAATTGTATGTAAATTGTTTTATTACATCTATTAATACTACAATTTTTATGGCAAGAACTGTTGGCAACATTGTTGCCAGCAATTATTTTCTGTAAATTTAACGGATTTTTTTTCATTGTACCACCAGACTAATATATCAATTGATTTCTCGATTTATTTGCAAATTGATATAATTACAGTGAGTAAATAGCACTATCGAAAATCAATACAATAAGAGTACAATATACGATTTAGAAATAGAGTTTGTTCAAAAGCTTCAGCATTTAGATCAAGTGCATATTATTTTATAAAAGATGAGCTATATTAAAGAAAAGCATTATATAAATGTTTTTTAGAATGTTACATACCCGTCAATGCTGTTCAATCCATTTGAAGACAGAGAGACAATTTTGGAATAACAATTACTAAAACACTTTTAAAGGGAAGAAGAACGCTGGAAATAGCAACCTAATCTTTTAACGTCAAACGAGCTTCATCCCTTAGACTGCAAGTTTTTCTGGTTCGTTTTCCACAATAACTCTAAACTAACTATCTGTTATATAAATACAATCATCACTAAATATAAATAATTAAATATTAATAATTAAATATTTTTTGTTAAGCTTAAAATCTCTTTATTTAAAGAAAGAATATTAGTTTGTAATTAAACGCTCACAATCTGTAACAAAATTCAAAGAAAATTTTTCTTGGATTCCGTCTGTATACCGTATCTCTTAAGACATTCCCACTGGTAGTATTTTTATTTATTTATTTTATTTTCTATTTTTTTGCTATACACTGTCATTGGAATTATTTTAAAGTTATTTGCCAAACAGTGTCACTGGAAATATTTCTAATGAATTGCCCAGACGTTGTCGCTAGAATTATTTTGAATTTATTTGCCAAAAGATATAATGGAAATATTTCTAATTTATTTGCCAGACATTGTCACTAAAATTATTTATAATTTCTTGGCCAAACATTGTCGCTGGAATTCTTTTTAGATTATTTGCTAGATATTGTCACTGGAATTATTTCTAAAGTATCCGCCAAACATTGTCACTAGAATTATTTCTAACATATCTGCCAAACATAGTCACTGGAATTATTTTAAATTCATTTGCTATTCATTTTTATTCATTTTGATTTCAACTTAAAAATCTTTCTAATTTCCGCTTTTTTTAAATTCCGTAGCTATCGACATCTTAAAAATACAAAGCAAATTGAATATTCGCTATGATACGGCTTATGGAAAATAGTTGGTTGATAGAAATGGCTGGCGGGTTGATAATATATTTTATGACTTTAATTTTTATTATATTTCACTTTTTATCAAGATATTATTCCTTATAATCCCATGTTTCGATTCTCATTTTACTGTGGGTCTTGACTTTTGAGACAAAGTTTAATAAGTCTATTTATGAGCGGGTAATCCTGTTTACATGGACATTTTAAATGAAAATTTAGTCTAGCGCCAATTATTTATTTATTTATTTTGAATAAATATCATTCATCTTCAAAAATGCATGCAAACAGTAACACCAACTTTTCAAAAATACTGGGTGGGATTAATAATTTTTGAGGTAACATAATAACAATAATTTTTCTCTTTAGCGTGTGTGCGTCAAGGCAGAGTGAGGGGAGTGTGTGAGGGGCGAATGACTAAAGATGGTAATTGGACGTTAAACTATGGTTCACCTAAGTAAAATATAGAATTATGCAGTTTGGTCACCTAACTGCTTTATCAATTCGAAATGTCAAATCAGATGGAAAAGTAGGCAGAAAATTTATTTGTGGAAGAAATTCTTTCTATGAAGGGCTTTCAATGATCCTGTCAATTTTATTGATACCCTTTCTAATTTTTAAACAAAATTAATTTGAGAAATTGAATAAAATCTAATTTCATATCAGAGATTCAATAAATAAATAAGTAAAGAGTTAACTCAAATGAAATTGGGTGGGTGGAGAGATCAATTTAACACGTGGGACCGCGCCCCACATGCCCATATAAGTTATCGCCACTGTATGCAAACATTTTTAAATAATAAAGCAGCAAACGAGCAAAAATTAATTTGATAATTTGGACATATGAAGCATCTTTTTTCCTTTTACAAGACATAACAGTTTTTGTATTTTCATTAAAATGATGTTTTCTTAAATATTTATTAAATTTATTCTATAGGAAACTTTCTTGAAAACTTTCTTTTTTAAATAAATTTAATAAGAATAAGAATAAAAAAAAATAAAAGCCTACTCAACCATTATTTAAGTAATATAAAATATTTATTAAATTTTGACTCTTCTATTTTTCAGTTTCTTGAATCTAAAATTTACAAATCTTGAATATAGTTAGTTATTTTCAACTATGAACTGTTTTCGAAACAAAACCTTTTCTTTTAGTGTCCCTTTTACTTATACCTTTAAATAACCATGAGTAAAAGCATAACATCATTACATAATCATATAATAAGAAAAACGGTTCGCTCCCGTCGAAATTTAATTAATAACTAAAAGCATGCGAGCCACAAGAAAAATGTGTAATACTAAACACATTATTCACCTGAGAAAAATAGCGTAATTCTTTATATCATTATAGTGAAGAATATATTACTCGTTTGTTTTATGGGTGGTATGTTTAATGAAGCAAATGTGAGTGACAAGAAAGTGTAATAATTAAATATTTTAATATTTTCTGAAAAAAAGGTGCTATTATTTATTATAGATTTCGCAAAATTTTTTTGATCAAAGAGACGTTGTTGTGAAATACATATCGGACATATGTGTATGGGTGATGCTGAGCTAGATATTTTCTCCGTAGCTTAAATTGTAGAGCACTTGGACAGCAATTCAAAGGATTCCGGTTTTGATTCCAGGCTTGAACATTTTTCACTCTGATAGTTCTACGCTTAGTCAAAAATGTGATAAATATCACTTATTAAAATTATTCAAGAGTATTTCAAACTGTTATTTTTTCTTTCTTAAAATCGCACTTTAAATTTCATTCATTTCATTATTGGAAAATCGGTACCCAAAGACACTTGGATAAATTGCAAATAAAATATAAAAAAAATGAAATGTGTGACTTTACTTTATACTTAAAATAAAACTAAGAATTTCTATAATAATTTAAATTAAATATTGCTAATAAAATCTAATTATATAAAGAAATATACTGAAAGTAGTGTGGCCTCATTTGTGTTTTTATTTATTTACTTTTATTTTCTGTCACAAGAAACGGTGGGAAGCCCTCGATATATTAATCAATTGTGTCCCAACCGTTTACTGGCCTTACAAGCATCCCTATTATAATAAAAATCCGATGCATCTACATAAACACAATCTTCATGGGCCCTGTATTTGCATTCCTGGCAATGAATACAGTCTTCTTTAAATGTTTCTCCGTATATGATGCATTCTGTTTTTTCTCGCTTTTTGAAGAATTTTCTTACGAAAACGAAATACTTTTTCACGACTCACTTACTCGGTGCCCACGTCGCAAATAAACTGTACTTGTTACGACTCCAGAAGGCATCCATTAACCACAAATCTTTATTTACGCAACACTTTGAATCTCTTAAAAATTGAAGTGCCCGGCGTTATCCACCTTTGTAACTACCCAACTTTGCTCTATATGACCCGTCCCTCCCCGTAAGACATGGTGACGTCACGGTGACGTCAGTGTGAAGTCACACTGTGACTTTGTGACCGTCGATGTGATGTCACGTGACGTCGATGTGAAATCACATTGACTTAAATGTGAAGTCGTTATGGCCGTTTTAGAGCTTGTTTATGACGTCACATTGTGAACACTTCGTGACGTCACAATGTGACCAATTTGTGAAAAGTGTGTCATTTGTGACGATTTTGTCATTAGCATTGTGACGAAAATGTCACGAAAGTTTTTTCAAGTCACATTGTGACCAATTTGTAAAATACAGGGTGAGTCCAAAATCACGGAACGAACTTCGAGGGGGTGGTAGGGATCACTATAACAAATAATAATGGCACAGAAATATATGACCGGAAGTGACCCGTAAAGACGCTACACTAGTCACAAAAAAGACCCGGATGATAATGTTAAGTCTATGGGGGCTTTGTTTTCCAATATCTCGCTCAAATTTTTATATTTTACGTGATACGTTTTTTCAATAGGATAGCTGAGGACGATCTACAATCGGGCAAATTTTTATTATTTTATATTATTTTATATTATTTTTACATTATTTTTTAATATTATTTTTTTTTATTTTTTTTATTTTTTTATTTTTTTATTTTTTATATTTTTTACATTAAGATAGTTTCAGTTTCAAAACCGGTTTAAACTGGTTCTGAAAGTTAAAGTATTTTTCTTTTAATCTGAAACCAAAATCAAAAAGGTAAAAACCAGTGCGGTTGCAGATCGTCCTCAGATATCCTATGGAAAAAAAATCATGCAAAAATATTAAAATTGTGGCAAGATATTTGAAAATAACGCTCTCACAGACTTAACATTATAATCCGGGTCTTCTTCAGCGACTAGTGTGGCGTTTTAACGCGTTACTTCCGGTCAATATTTCTATGCCATAATTATTCGTTATAGTGAGCTCTACCACCTCCCTCAAAGTTTGTCCCATGATTTTAGACTCACGCTGTGGATCATTTATCACAAAATTTTTATTAACACTGAGATGATTCTTTGACGATTTAATTTTTCTTAACGATTCTCTAACAATTTAAAAGAAACATGATCAACTGAAACTATAACTCCATGGCATGTTTCTGTTAAAATAGGTTTTGAGTCCTAAAATCATATATTGACAATTTATGAACAAATACTGTATAATATATAAAAATAGTTACCTACAGTAAGGAGACTTTCTTCTAAATTAAAGTTAAAAATTCAATTTACCTCACATACTTTACTACTCTGGTGTTGTTTTCAACATTTCAAAATATTGCCTTTCAATAATATTTATATACCCCTCCCCCCCCCCACCTGCTGAAAATTGCATAGCTTCAATTTTATTTATAACTGACACACATTTTGTAGTATGTTGTTGAAACTGAATAATCTTTTTGAACTTTTTAAAAGCTTTTACTCGCTTTAATATCCACAGGTCTCAGCACATATGTAAAACTGTTCAGCTTGCCAATATTTCTGACCAATAATCCTGATGTCCATAAATATTTATACATTTTAATTATCTTTTATTGTAGTTTTCCAACTGAGTGCGAAAATGTTCAGGTCAGGATTCGAACTAAGGAGTCTTTCGCGCAAATTGCCACTACTTTGTCGACTGGTGTTGAATCCTGGAAGAACCTGACATACACAACTCACACAGTGAATACGAATGCATACTGATCATTATTATACACAACCCTATGTAATAATACTTTAATTTTTTTTCATACTACCCGTATGATAAATGCATACTATTCGTATGAGTATATAATGATATTTCTCCTGGTGAATTGTGTGTGCTAAGTTGCTTTGTTGGAAGAGCATTGACAGATACGTCAAGGGTTTCTAGTTCGAATCCTAATCTAAGCACTTTTTCACTCATTTTGGAAAATGAATATGTTTGATTAATTTACCAATTAAACTCATTCTGTTAAATTTAATATAGAATTATCTTTTGATAAAACTGTGAAATTTATGCCCAAACATGAACTAAACGTGAAATTTATGCCCAATATTCGTAATACACAGATTTCATTTGAAAATCTTGATTTACAAATGAAGATGAGACAAATAGTTCTGGTACTACGCTTAGTTATTTCCTTACAAAAGTGGCCTCTATGCATGTATAAATTACACCAAGTTTTAAAATCGTAGTTAATGTTATAAATGTATTGTATATGTCATATAGTGTAGATGTGCCGGTAAAGGACATCCTTAAGGAATTTCTTTTTAAAAAGTTTCCTTATTAATAGCTATAATTATTAGATTCCGATTTCTTTCAGCATTAGATGAATCTATTAATAATATTTAAGTATTCTCAGTCTCACTTCCCAATATTAAACAAAATTTTATTGAAAATAACAGAAATACAACAAAAACTAAAAACTCCAGTAATGTAAACCCACAAAAAACAGTACATGTAATTGTTTTTATGACTATTTATAACCAGGATTTAATGAACACATACTAATGAAACAAAATAGTTATTTTCAACACAATTTAGCAATTAAGATATCAAAAATTAATAAAACCTATGCATCAATTACTCATTTTTTTAAATCAATAACTGTTATTATCACAGAATCGATATCTTAATTACTTTAGATACTTGGTTTAAAATAATAAATATCATTTAATTACAGCTATCAAATTATTGGAATTGTGAGAAATTTTAAAAGGCAATAAAAAAGATTGTTTTGTATTATTATAGCATAAATTCGTATATTTATCACAATTTTCAACAGTTAAACACCCCGAATTTCCTTGATATATTTATTATAACGTTAACTTTTGATTATGTATATATTTTTTAATTTATGAAAATGTGTTTTTAACCATGTAATTAAAAAAATGTGATTAAAGTGAAATTTAAAAATAATGTTATTAACTCTTTTCAAATAGTTGACATACTATTCCGTATTTCAACAAAATAAACGTTAAATTTATTGAATTTACTAAGTTAAGTGAATTCAAAAAAGTTAAATTAATATGATATTTATTCCTTTTATAACATGTTTTTTTACGAAATTAAAAGAAATCATTAAAAAAGAGCAGAAAAGATAATATTTTCTTACCTCTTTCTTATCGACATTATCCTCTAATTCCAGTTTGATAATCCAAATAGAGAAGATAATTTCGAAGTCGGAATGTCCGAATAAAGTACAATGACATTGGCGAGCTCACATTAACTAAACACCATTGACATTATATTTTTTCGGACAGATATTTTATATAAAAAGTCTCCTGATCGCATATCTGCATAACTTTTTAAAAATTTTCAACTTATACGTACTAAATATCCACATAACATCATAACATAGCTATTAGAGCAGCTGCTAATACTCTAATGAAAAAATGCACCTGTGTCACCTATTCTGGTCGTCGCCAAACGATATTTTTTAAGCAGGTGATTTTTTGTTGCTATTGTTTGTTTGAGCTTCGAAGATTTAAAAGTTGAATGCAGATGCGCATTAGTTTTATGAGAGTATGCCTAATTAAAATTTTGAGTTTAAACTTTTTTCACGCATTTCTTTTTTACTTTCAATTAGTTTCGAAGTACAGTGTAACTTCCATTTAACGAAACCCATATTTAATGAAATTATATACTTTTTTAAATTTTCTGTTGAATCTTCATTTAGAACGCCATTAACATTTAAATTAATATTCATATTACGAAAAGTTCTACTAAGCAAAATATGTTGCACTTCCGTGCGTACACAATATTCGAAAGGATAGATTGCTGTTGAGATTGATTGATGAATTTATTTTAGGATTGTATGAAATGAAATTATTTATTTATTTAATCTTTTGAATCAAAAGAAAAAAAATGCAAAAAAAAAAAAAAAAAAAAAAAATCAATACGCTAAATAAAAAGAATACTGCCCAGTTAAACTGATGACATTGAGCTTACAGGCTACGCATACTAATTCTACATGACCGCCTTATATATTCAAGTCTTAATTCCGTTCGAAAAAGAAATTAAGAAGGGGAATCAGCTCACCCCTTTCCCATTTTTTATACTTAATCATTGATCCTCCTAAATTATCAAGGACATGCTTTATCATATAAAAAATCTATATCCAAAATTCAAAGAAAATTCTATAATTCTTAATAAAAACCCATTCAGCATTTGTATAATTTAGAAGGAGTTATCCCCCTCTTTTATACTTAATTATTAAACTTCCAAAACTATTCAGAGATTTGAACGAAATCTGACAATTCTGCTTGAAAAACCCATTTATATAAACTAAGGGGAGGAGCATTAGAACCGCCGTTCCCCTGTTTTTTACACTTATTCAAAGAACACCTAATAACAGTCACAGAATCGCCACATCAGAATGATCCTATATTTAAATTTTGAACGAAAACCTTATTCTGCATGAAAACCCCACTTATTTCTATTAAGGGGAGGGGCATGAGCCCCCCGTTCCCCCTTTTATACATATCGAATGAACTCCAAAAACTAATCAGGTAAGCGCCTTGTCAGGATATAACTGTATAGAAAATTTCAAGTGGATCGGATATTTTTATCATGCGTTATCGCATTACGTACGAATATACATACAGAAAGGGCAGGCACATAAGCTTTCAGGCTATGATAGCCTGTGAGCTAAATAAATAAAAAGAATATTGCCCAGTTAAACTGATGGCATTGAGCTCACAGGCTACGCATACTAATTGTACATTACAGCCTTGTATTTTCAAGGGTTAATTCCGTTCGAAAAAAAATTAAGAAGGGGAAACAGCTCTCCCCTTTCCCCTTTTTTATACTTAATCATTGAACTCCTAAACTATCAAGGACATGCTTTATCATATAAATAATCTATATCCAAAATTCAGAGCAAATTGTATAATTCTTAATAAAAACCCATTTAGCATTTATATAATTTAAGAGGAGTTATCCCCCTATTTTATACTTAAACATTAAATTTCCAAAACTATTCAGATAGTTGAACGAAATCTGACAATTCTGCTTGAAAACCCATTTATTTAAATTAAGGGAAGGGGCATTAGAACCCCGTTCTTCCTATTTATACTTATTCAATGAACACCTAATAACAGCCACGGAATCGCCTCATCAGAATGATCCTATATCTAAATTTTCAACGAAAACTGTTAATTCTGCATGAAAATCCCGTTTATATCAATTAAGGGGAGGGGCATGAACCCCCGTTCCCCCTCTTATAAATATCGAATGAACTCCAAAAACTAATAAAGGAAGCGCCTTATGAGGATATACCTATATACAAAATTTCAAGTGGATCCGATACTTTTATCATGAGTTATCGCGTTACGCACGTACGAACGTACATAGAGAACGGACGGGCAGATAAGCTCTCAGGCTATGATAGCCTGTGAGCTAAAAAGGGATTCCAGATCCACGAAAATATTACAGGTGAATTGTCTGAATACTTAAAAAAGGTGCAAAAGTTTTTATGAGAATTGTATTTTTCTTAAAAGATTGCGACAAAGTAATATTGAGAATTTTGTTTTTATTTTTGGGTTTGAAATACAAGAGAAAACGAGAAATAGAACGCTGCGATTCAGAATTTGATTCCCTTTATTTATTATGTGGTGTTTTAGATATTATTCTAATGAATTTTTTCTCATGTGGCTATATTGCATAATAAAAATTACTATCCAAATTAAAATAGAGTTTTATAATATTTCCATTTTTATTTGTAGCTTACTATACAAATTTCATGAATTTTCGTGGATTTCTATTCAAGGATATATTTTTCTTAATGAAGCATTTAAGTGTAACGATAAAATTTCCTTAAATGGAAGTTTCACTGATGGATTCATTGCTGGGTGCTTAGTAGGGATGGGCATTATTTATCGTATTAGGATAAATAACAGTGTTACTACGCTAGAACCTAATATTGCATTAATATGTTACTGAAAAGTCCCTGTTAAATAAATAACACATGGTTCTTAATGACAGCATCTTCCTTCACTTGTTTTAACCAAGATTTCCTTTTTTGTACCTCTAAAATAATGATAATTTTCATTAAAAACGTCCTTAATCATTTCTTTTGAGACGTTTGCCGAACAATGTTGAATGTCCGGGCTGGGTGCTCGACAGCGCCCCCCCCCCCTTCCTGCTTGCGCAGACCCATTCACAATTATTTAAAAAATTTGCGTCCCCCCCCCTTATTAAAACATCCTTAAAAACCCTTATTAAAAAAATCTCACAATTATACACCCTAAGATAAAAAACCTGTCTAAAACGGAATTTAAAACTGTTTTAAAAGCTTTCGTTTTAGAAGGTTTTACTATATAAAATAAGATATTGTATGTATCCAGCAAGCACAGCCCGGACAGCCCCCCCCCCTGCTTGCGCAGACCCATTCACAATTATTTAAAAAATTTGAGTCCCCCCCCTATTAAAACACCCTTAAAAACACTTATTAAAAAAAACTCACAATTATACACTCTAAGATAAAAACCTGTCTAAAACGGAATTTAAAACTGTTTTATAGGCTTCCGTTTTAGAAGGTTTTACTATATAAAATAAGATATTGTTTGTATCCAGCAAGTACAGCCCGGACAGCCCCCCCCTTGCTTGCGCAGACCCATTCACAATTATTTAAAAAAATTGCGTCCCCCCCCCGTTATTAAAACACCCTTAAAAACCCTTATTTAAAAAAATCTCACAATTATATGATCTAAGATAAAAAAAACTGTCTAAAACGGAATTTAAAACTGTTTTATAGGCTTGCGTTTTAGAAGGTTTTACTATATAAAATAAGATATTGTTTGTATCCAGCAAGTTCAGGTTAAAAATTCTGGGCACCCACCCGTTCAAAACGCTGGTTACGCCTATGCAACCACAGAAGAAATAACTCTTTAATATTCGCTAATTCAATAACTGTTAGATTTTTCACCAGTTTTTCAATTCAGTTCAGTTATGTATTTCTTTTCTGTTAGATTTTCCACCCGTTTTTGAAAAAATGTAGTTTTTTACATTACAAAAGAACATTTTATCGCTTCGTAACTGTTGTTTATTTTCAAACGTTTTGTCTGGGGATAATGTTGTTATCGTTAACGACTTTTGATTTAAAGTTTCGTTTCCTGTTTGGTATTCATTCGCGGTTGTTGAAGAAAGATGATAAATAAAAAATGATTTCGTCTCTTTTTTATTAAATATCAGAAAGACTGAATTTGAGATTTGTGGATTTGATTTCTAAATTGCTCTTCTGGGGGGGGGGGTTCTCATTTTTTGATGTAATATGTCTATCAAAAGCTTATGCTTCATACATTACAAATCTAGCATAAAAAAATTTCTCCCGTTATTCTGGGTCACGTTACGGACCCATAATGGGTTGAAATTTAAATTTCTTAAACTTCTTCGAGGTTTTTTGCCAAATCGGTATCAGAAAAAAATTGTGCCAACGTGATGTGTGTATGACATCTGCGCCATATAAATATTATTCAGTCTTTTTTATTGCAATTTTTTTATGTAAAACAATATGCATTATTTTTCATGCACAATTGCGCATTAAATGAAAATTGTAATGCAATTTTTGTAGTAGTACTTTATAATAATGAATTAAAAAAAAACACATTATTTAAAAGTATTTCCTGCACAATAAAATGTTTCCTGACGATTACAAAAAAATATGTCCTGACAATTCAAAAAAAAAAAAAAAACGTAATTGTCCAAGTTTTCACTTCTGTCGGCACCCCAAAAATGTCACTTTTTTTTAGGGGGGGGGGGGTGAAAATTTTGTGGAAATAAGTTCTTATTTTTTATTTATGTATGGATCTATATAAAAAAGTATGAGCTAGTGAACTTTGGAACCATTTTAATACAACTCATATTCCAAATATTAAAATAATTGAGAAAAATTATTAAAAAATTATTTTCAATTTAATCATTTTTATACTAAATAAATGCAATTAAATTTCTTATAAATTGAATCTGGAATGTTTAGATAAGATTTTAATATTTACAAAATATAAAATACAGTACAATATATTAGGTTTACAGCTTTCTGAAAGACATAAAAATAGTAGGATAAAATTTAGATGAGTTCAAAGTACTAGAATATTTTATTTTGCGCAACAATATTACCTTATTAATATAAAGTAAATAGTAGTTAATTTTTTGTAGCACCCTCTTTTGCTTTCATAATAGCGTACAATCGATCTTGCATACTATACATATCTGCTATTAAGAAACTATAGTAAAAAAAACTGAGTCTGGAAAAAATTTCATTCTCTACCATCTGTCCTATCTCACAAGTTTCTTTGTCCTATCAGTTAATATTTGTTTTATGTTTTGCAGCCGCTCTAGTAGTGGCAGCATGCATTGACTTGCTGTACAAAAATTCAGTAATGCATTTCATCTCAGATTTTAAAACATCAACAGTGCTGATTGAGAAAACTCGGTATACGGAAAATGGATTTTTGAAAAATTCGTTTTCCTCTATATGTTAAAGAAAGTTTTCTTAATATGTTTTCTTGTACTTTCTAATTTTCCTGCTTTTCGTATTTCCTATTGGATGCATTATTTTATATTCAAAAATATATGTGCCTATAGATATTTTCTTAAATGTTGTTGCCCCACCAGTGGCTGAGAGATTCTGCCCTCAAAACTGGTAGACGGCAGGCGCTGGATTAGAACAAAACCCAATCGCGGTCGTCAGCCCAATCATTCGGAGTTTTCCGTGGTTTTCTTCGAACTTTGGATTTCCTTGCGTAAATACGGGTTGGGTTCCCTTAGAAAGCCCCCCCTCCCTCCACGGGGGGCCCATATCCCATGTGTTGCCCGTTTGGGAGCATATTTAGCAATTGTTTATAAATTGTTTATTGTATCCTGTTACAAAAATAACAGGATGTTGGAACCTGTTACCAGCGCTACTGTGGAATGATGTCACCTGTTAACCAAAAATAACCATATTTCCCATCTCTAGTGCTTAGTTTCTTAAGATGGGTGTATTATCTTACATATGTGATATGATGTACACATTATATGCAGTGACATAACACCGATTTCACAATATTCTTTTGAAATGCCAGAAAACATGTTTTTTACAGTAAATAATATAGTTTAAAGTATTTTTGTAATTTTCTAAAGTTTTCTAAGAAAGTCACATCTGAGTCACAATGTGACGTACTTGAATGGTGGTAATTTGGTCACAGATGTGGCGTGACCACAGTGACTCGCAGTGACGTCATTGTGACGTGCATATAATGTGTACGTCATATCACATATGTAAGATTATACACCCATCTTAAGAAACTAAGCACCCAGCAATGAATCCATCAGTGAAACTTCCATTTAAGGAAATTTTATCGTTATACTTAAACGCTTCGTTAAGAAAAATATATCGTTGAATAGAAATCCACGAAAATTCATGAAATTTGTATTGTAAGCTACAAATAAAAATCGAAATATTGTAAAACTCTATTTTAATTTGGATAGTAATTTTTATTATGCAATATAGCCACATGAGAAAAAATTCATTAGAATAATATCTAAAGCACCACATAATAAAGAAAGGGAAACAAATCCTGAATCGCAGCGTTCTATTTCTCGTTTTCTCTTGTATTTCACCCCCCCCCCCAAAAAAAAATCTGAATATTACTTTGTGGCGATCTTTTAAGAAAAATACAATTCTCATAAAAACTTTCGCACCTTTTTTTAATATTCAGACAATTTACCTATAATATTTTCGTGGATCTGGAATCCCTTTTTTAGCATATTGATTTTTTTTTTTGCATTTTTTTCTTTTGATTCAAAAGATTAAATAAATAAATAATTTCATTTCATACAATCCTGAAATAAATTCATCAATCAATCTCAACAGCAATCTATCCTTTTGAATATTGTGTACGCACGGAAGTGCAACACATTTTGCTTACTAGAACTTTTTGTAATATGAATATTAATTTAAATGTTAATGGTGTTCTAAATGAAGGTTCAACAGAAAATTTAAAAAAGCAGATAATTTCATTAAATATGGGCTTCGTTAAATGGAAGTTCCACTGTATTTTGAAACTAATTGAAAGTAAAAAAAGAAATGCGTGAAAAAAGTTTAAACTCAAAATTTTAATTAGGCATACCCTCATAAAACTAATGCGCATGCTCATTCAACTTTCAAATCTTCGAAGCTCAAACAAACAATAACAACAAAAAATCAGCTGCTTAAAAAATATCGTTTGGCGACGACCAGAATAGGTGACACTAATGCATTTATTTTTATTTTTTAAGCATCCAATCGAATGGAAGAATATTGTCAATTTCGCCTTAGGTGAGATGTCTAAGTATTATGCATCGTCATATTTAAAATGTCTGAAATAATTAATTTATTACATGAGAATAATTTATAATGATGAATATTAGGTTGTATTTTCAAAGCTAACATAATATTCGCAAACACTTTTAAATTAAATAATATTTGTACCCGTGAATATAAAATGGAGAAAAAAATAATTATAACATGATTATTTTTTTAATATTGAAAATTACGTCAAATATTAAAAAAATAATAATACATTTAAAACGATTTTCATTTCCGAAAATTTTTAATGTTCCGTGGTATGACATAAATGAAGTGAGAGTAGCAGTAGCAATTTTATATATATATATATATATATATATTACATCTGCATCACTTGATGTATCAAAATACATATAAATGTAAGAACAAAATATTTCAATTTATTTTGCTGAAGTTATATTAGATAAGTTCATATTAGAAAATTATGATATTCTTATTAATTAAGATAAGTATGCATTGTGAAAAGGATCAGAAAATACGCATTATGGTACATTAAAATAAAGAATAGAATTCATCAATAAGCTATATCGTTCCTGGAAATATCTAAAACTCGCCACAGCATAAAATGTAAGCCCAACGTGGTATACACAGTTTCTTTTAGCCGCGAACTTAAAGGAAGTTCATGGTGTCCTTATAAGGCAAAAAGTAGCTATATTTTTTACAAAAACAATTTTGTACAAGCTAATTTTAAATTGTGGAATTAATCTTTTTTATTAGTCATCAAAAACAGAAGGAAATTGCTACGACAGCGATGGCTTAGGCCAATGCCACTTTCAATCAGAATAGCATGGCAACCCGATTACAGGAGATAGCCCCTATTATATTGATACAATTCAATATTCCATAACCTGATAATATTTTGTAATAGTGCAAATTATTACGTTTTTAGAAGTTGCGAAATCTGAACGGGAATTGGCAGGAGTAGCATGCAGGGGGCTGAGCCCCCTAGTATTATAATAAAAATATTTAATTCTAATATGGAATACCCCAACATTTGACAAAATAATATCAACAATTCCCAGCGTTTCTCTACTGTTAAAATAGAACTATGGCTGCAATGCTATCCATGATTAACAGCATTGTATGCTACATAACTGTACCTTTAAAAATGATTCAAAACCCAGAAAATGCATCGGAACATGTGCTCTTTAGAACATTACATCACATGGAAAGAAAAAGGTTTATTGAGAGTAACCAGATTCATATTTACAAAGTTCAGTCATTATAAAAATATATATCGAAAATAAAGTTGAGTTTTTTCTTTATTGTATGTCGCATGCTTTGTGGAATTTTCTGTAAAAAGGTAATACAAATATGTTTATTTATGCAAATTATTACAAACCACACATTTGTTACAATGTCCCAAGGTACACCATAGTTTACTGTCCCAAGATGCAATCATCACATGGTTTAAATAAAATCAAAATAATGGTAAATCTAGAAGCACTCTCATTATTTTCTCATAGCCAAAACATTTAAAAATCTTCGCTTTTATAAAAAAAATAAGTTGTAATTGACTTCTTGTAAAAGTACATAGTTAAAAAATGAAATTTGAATGGAGGAAAATATTTACTTTGGACTAGTGAAATTTTCTATTTTTCTCTAAGTCGTATATTTATTGCTTCTGATGTTGTCTATTACTATAATGAGATGAGTTGGTTATAGGCCACTATTAGACATAAACAAAAGTTCATTGTTGCCTGAGGTACAAGCGTCCCAAGATACAACTCCTAATGTTTCGTGTATATTTATTTGTATCTTATCTGCATAATATTACATTCATTTTATTATTAATGCTATTCCATTCTTCTTTCTTCAGAAACTTAGCCATGTGTCAGAAGACTGCGTAAAGCAAAGCAACTGCAGATTTTACTTTAGCTGTTTATCAGTTTATCGTAATTGCACTAACAATGTAAAATATATTGTAAGACAAAGCTTTAGATTTTTAAAAGATTCTTTAATTTCTTTAGGAATGGCTCCATTTTGACAATATCAAATGTATCAGCAGTAATTGAGAATACATTCATTTATATGATCAAATTTTAATAAATAACTTCGTAATGCGTCGATTATTTAGTTAAACATTTATCACTTCTTCCAATGCTCCATGCAACAAATGGCTTACAACATTAAAACATTAGACAACATTAGGCACAAAAGGCTTAACACTTTCAAGAGCCGCGATATGTTATTTATAATAATTAATTTTAATTCGCTTTTGTATTCAGGATTATAATTAAATATAATTTTGTGTTTATTCTGACTGTAAAAAAGTATACTTTTCTAAAACTATTATTTGAAAGATAGGGAGCTCCATATCTTCACTCTCTGAGCTTTTAATCTCTCCCTATCTTTTTTTATCTGCCTGTCTGTTTCCCTAAGTCTGTTTCCCTACGTTTCCCTGCCTGTCTGTTCTACGTGTCTGTATGACTCTCTATCTGTCTATCTGTCTGAATATTTATCTAACTGAATGTCTTTCTATATTATCTGTTTGTATGTTTCTCTATGTTTCTATATTTGTCTTTCTATAATTCATTCTTTCATTCATTTATTTTAGTCATCAAATTTCATACATTTATTCATTTTCTTTTATAAGCTGATATTCATTCATTTATCATTCAAATATTTTTTCCTCATTCATTCAGTCTTCTTCATTAATTCATTCATTTATTCACTAAAATTTGCCGTACATACCGTGAATTTAAACTTTTATTTCATGCATCCGAATCTGTATATTAGTTGTTTCACAAAATCTTTGTACAAATTCCTTTCATAAAATTTTATACAAAGTAGCTCAAAAGGTTATGTTCAAACGGCAGGTGTGAGTGTGATGAACCGTTATGATGTTTTAAAATACTATATTGATATCATTTGCAACTAAGTGAGCTTAAAGTAATTAATTTCATATCCTTGACAGTCTTTAAAAAATTATAGTTATGTTTTAAAGTATTTAGAAAAAATAATGAAATGAATTTATTTTGTTTGAATAGAACTAAATCTAATGTCTTTCGTCTTTTTCAATAGTCTGACATGTAAAAAGTAAGCGATATTTCATTCTTTGAATTGTTTCTGATCAGGGTTTGATATTATAGTGGCCAAATTTTGGGAGCATAATGCAAAGTGTGTTGTTTTTTTTTTGGTATTACTAAGTATGGTACGTGATGCTGTAAATGGTAAAACAAAAACTGAACATTTATAGCTTGGTTTAGCCATTTACTGAATATTTAACAACAATTTAATTATAACCTGCTTTTTTCTAAATTTGCCTACTTAAAAAATATGTTTTATCTTTGTTTCTTTTCTTTGTGTTCTCGAGCATTGCCTAAATTTAAAAAAACAATCCACCCGCTACCAAATCTATTTATAAAGCAAAAACATTACCATGGGTATCTATATAAAAAGACAGTTGTTTCTTAACCTACAAAAATTATTTATGTAACCAACTATAAATATTTACCATCTTATCTGATGAATATTGTAACAGATGAAGTTTTGAAAATTTTAAAAAATGATTGAATGATAAAAAAATCTTTAATTGGAATATTAATTCAAGTATAAAAAAATTATTTATATTTGCAAATATAAAAGCATTATTTTCTTAACATTATTTATAATATATTGTTTTTTCGGAAATCCTTGTTTAATAAAAACTAGATGCAAAATTATTGCGTCACTGTCATCGGAGTTCATCGTTCAATTAAAGTGCAGAGTGGATGTTATCACCTCGTTCCAGATACAATAGCCTCGTTATCATGGTGAAAAAGAGGAAAACTTTCCAAAAACGAATCACTTCAGTTGAAAAATTCATTTTTTTTTTTTGTTTATTTTAGAGATTATCTTCTTGTAATTAATGCACAAAGCTTTATCGTTTCTCCGCTAACAATTTTAGTTTTAAACTTCGCATAGTATCTAAAATAAAATGCTGAGTGCAAATATAACTGAGATGTGCGAGTCTAAAATTAATTGCTTTTATCTCGTAATTTTGTTTGTGATGATTGAGTTTTTTCAATATGTAAAGCAGAATGTTTTAGCAGTATGTAAAAGATACAAAACGTCTTTAGAGAAAAATTATTTTAAAAGGAAGATATTGAAACAAATTAAAGTTAATATAAATTTTATCAATATACAAAAATGACTTGGTAAAGATGTTATTTTATTATTGGTGTTATTTTTATCACCCACGTTTTCTACCATATTTAAAATAATTAAATGTGAAAGACGCGCTGAAAACTAAATTTTAATCTTACACTACAGAGTGATATACATGTTGTGTTTTAAAAGGAAGACAATGGGAGGAGAAACATTTTTTTATTTTGTTTCAAACTCAGAAGTAGGCCAAGTGAATCGTATAAATGATTATGTACATTGCGAAGAATGAGGGCCGGCAAAAGACTTGATAGCTACCATCATTACTTCTTTTAAAACAATAAAAGAAATCTTAAATCAAGATGACAACAGTTTCAAAGTTAAATTATAAAAAAATATAAATTGATAAAAGAAATAAAGTTACCTGTGAAGTTCTTGGCTGCTGACGAATAATACCAGACAGACACATGCACAGGAAATTAAAATGCAAACAGATTGCAAGTAAAAATACTTTTATTTTTCATGAAAAACTTGTTTACCTTTTTTTATGAATATTGAATATTTCTTCACAAGTATATATATTCTTGCTCTCGTACACATTAATCAATTTATCATATATTTTGAAGCAATAATTTCACAAACGATGTTAATCATAAAAATTGATATATTGGAACAACAAATTCTTCTTTATACCACATTTTTATGTATCTTGACAGGATGAACTAAAACATCACATAGGTACATGTAATTTTGAAATATATATTTATATTAGCAGATAATTTTTCCAGACAGAGTTGTACCTATATTCTCTTCTGGAACGCCCCGTGATATTCAAAAATTTATATATAATATATATATTTCTTGGGCCAAAACATCGATACAATGAAAACAGATTATGGAATAAAGACTTTACGTAATAAATACCTTCACTACATGAAAGAGACTCCACACCTCAGCCTATTTTTCAGAGGACGGAGAACTCATTAAACGTTATTTGGAGAGTTGAGAATATAAAATTGGTTAGGGAGCATATTTTGACGAGAAGATGATGAGTAAAAAATATTTAGAAGAAACATGACGACACTCTACTTTCGCTATGAAGTTAGCAAGAGAGCAACAAACAGAAGAATTATGATGCCACCTTATTTAAATTGCGTAACCAAAACAAAAAAAAAAACAAAACACAATACTTTTCTGGATACTTTTAAATGCAGCCTTACTCATCGCAGCCTTAAAAAGTCAACCGAGTAATCCTGGCATGGACATTTGCAGAATAAAACTTGCTCCATCCAACGGTCATGGGGGGCGCACACATGCCCCGGAATTCCGCTAAATTTTTATCAGCCAGCAGCACCCATCTCGGCAGGAGTCTAACCGCGCGACTGCTCTCTCGGCGGAGAGTCCGGAGGGAAAAGAACTAGGGTTACCGTAAATAAGGCATACGCCAAGTTGGCGACGCACGAAAGAGGGGAGTGAGGAAAATTAAGCCAAGTTACGACACAAAGTATGGAGAAATATGAATTTAATAAGGGAAGAATTGATAATCCCCTAAAGAAGGGAGGCCAAAGCAGGTGGCCATGCACTCAATGGCTTAAAATACGTCACCTGCGGAAATTAAACTGATAGGCTAAGGGGAGTGTCCGAATAAACGGAAGTTCCACCCATAGAACAAGCCAGAATGTTCTCGAAGGATTTCTAAACCGGAAGGAATGACATCGAACAGGATTTTACCGGCTTGGAACATTCGAAAGCTAAGTAAGAAAGAAAAGATTACAGGCGACGATATGAAAAGAAACGAAATCGAAATAAAATTTAAATTAAGAACATTAATAAAAAGGAGGTGATAGGAAATAAAATGGCTAATAAAATTGAATTAAACTAAACATATGGGGGGGTTATCGAGTAACCACCACATATTTACCCGGGGTTCCCCAAAAGAAAATATTGGTGAGATGACAAAAATGAACAATTTTTTCATCGAGACAATATTTTCTAACACATGTACAAATATACAAAATAATTACACAAAATAAATGTATCAGAAATAGTTATATGAATATAAATAATTGTTTTACATGATGTTTAAATAATAAAAAGAATAATTATTGTTATGATAGTAAACCTTATGTAAATATACCAACTATAGTAAATGTTAAAATGGAAGGTATACAAAATTTCTTCCAGAAGTATCTATCATATATCAAAAAAATTTAAAGTCTATGTGTATGTGCAGAACAACAGTCCTTAACTTTGACGAGTCTCTTGTTAGGCTGTGCAAAATGCACTACAATAGTAGAATGCTTTAGCATATGTCAAAATATTTGATTATACAATAATATGTATATTTATATTCTTAGTTGTCAACAAAATGAAACATACTATAACTGTATATGAATCATACAATAACTATATATAAAATATATGGTTTCAAATAACACATGATAAATTGAATGAATTTGTAAGTTGACAATTGAACAACAAAAAAAAATATATATATAAATGGTGCAGAGAGATTAGTTAGGCTCTCATAAAAAAAATTTACTTATATCACCACATAGCCTTTTAAGCTTTCCATAAATCTTAAATGAATAACCTTAGCATTATTCAATAACACATTCTCACAGAAAATAAAATAATAAGTTGCAAAAAGAATGGCATATGTTAAATTGGTAGCAACAGTATGATATTATATTTCAATAAAAACATTTTCAAAATGAATATAACAATTTTCACAGAGAGAATCTTTACACTCTCAGAAAGGAATATTCTTGAACACTTTCAATATAGATTGACAATAATTGCATAAATACTTTTAATACTATACTTCATTCAAAATAAACATAAAACATAAGATGTTTAATATTCTGAAAAAGAAAGGAACTTATATGAATATGAGAATCTTGTATATGACTTGATAATGTCAATTTACAAACAAAAGAAAAATCAATTATGTCAAAAATTTTATATATAGAAGATATCTTGAACATATTTACTTGTAATTTTCAAACATTTTTTTTTTTTTTAAATTGAGTAAGTGATCACTTTTGCATTTTGTCATATATCAAGTATTTGCTTTATATAGATATATATAATGACTCAATCAACATCTTTGGATCCAAAGTATAAATACCCAAAAGTATACAAAAAAAAATATAGTACTTATTGTGAGTCATTCACCTTCTATATTTCAACAAGAAGAGAAGAAATATTAGTATGTATAAGTTTATCATGCACTTTCTTTTTTTTTTTTTTATCAAAAGAGGTTAAATGTTAAAGCATGCATGCATTGTAAAGATAAGTCACAATAGTGAAAATAATTTGAGGAGTACTCCAATTTATGTTTACCCTATATTAATTACAATTTCACCTTTCTTATTAGAATGAAACATTTGTCAAAAAAAATAATTTTAAATAATGACATAATATTATAACAAGAATATAACAGGACAAATTCTTTCTCAATTTTTTTTAGCACCAACTATTGTAATTAAAGACTTTATAAGATTTAAAAGTATGGCATACATGAGATTATGTATATATTGTAATAATTATGACTTAGAGATAAATGCATTAAATAATAAAACTATTGAAAACCATACATACATCATGAGGATGACTGTTGTATTGTATCAGGGAGAAGAAGACTTAGATAAAGATGAAAAAAATAACAACAGCTGCCTGCAGCTTGGAGAAAAGAAAAAAAAATTACACAGTGATTCTTCTTACTGGAATATCAGTCTAGCTAGCATGGACTGATTATATTACAACTCAAGAGTCATCCTGAAAAAGGAAAAAGAAGATTAGTTCATTTTTTATATTTTTTGAGAGTGCGAGGGCGAAGATCATAATTTTTATATTGAGTAGACTTGTTTTTAACACCAGTATGAGTGCTATCAGGAGGAGCTTGTGACAGTACTGATGTACTTGAACAAGAAGATGTTTGTTGACACTTAGAAGAAGAAAGAATTGGAGGAGATGTGTTACAAGCAGCATCATGATTTGAAACTTGAGTAGGAGAGTGTTGTCTCACAGGAGTAGAAGATGCATTATCAATAGGAGCTTGATCATGTGATACACTTTTAGAAGAAACTGAAGGATATTGCAATGCTTCATTTCTCTTTTGAAGCTTCAAGATTCTGTTAGTGTGAATCAACATGGGTGAAGCGTGACTATTATTAGAATCTTGAATTTGAATAAGCACAGGAGAAATTATTTTCTTCACCAGGTATGGGCCTTGTATTTTTTTGTTAAACACAGTGGGAAATTTTACATAAACAATGTCATTAACATTGATGTTGGAAAACTTTAATTTTTCTCTGGATTTTTGGTACACCTTTTGTCTAGACGATTCGTTATTCTTGTAAGCTTGATAGTATATTTTTTCAATAACATCCATCAATTTATGAATTTCATATGCAGTATTGAGAATTTTCCATGAAACTTGAGTTTTATAATTGGAATAAATGTCGTTTATTTCTCTTCCAAAATGAAGAAGATTTGGAGTGAATTTTGTGGCTGGATGAGGTGTAGCATTATATATGGATTGGTGAATTTTTAGAGCAGTTGGTATATCACATCCTTGTGAAGCCATTGTATTCACAGACGATTTTATTTGAGAATTGACTCGTTCACTTAATCCGTTGGCCTGGGGATGGGCTACAGAACTGTGTTCTAATTTAATGCCAAGCTTTTTATTAAAGAAAGATAACATGTCACTAGTAAATTGAGAGCCATGATCAGTGAGCGTTAATTCAGGCTTACCATGAGTGGAAATGTAATGTAATAAAGTTTTTGTAACAGACTCAGCGCTGATATTATTCAAGGCATATAATTCTAAATGACGAGAAAAGTGATCTATGACCGTCATCACATATTGACGATTCCTCAATGGGCCGAGTAAATCCATAGAGACTTTTTGATTGGGAGCAGTTGGAAAAGGCGCAGGTAGGTATGGAGCAGTATTTTTTTTATGATTTTTGTTTACTAAACAAATTTCACAAGAGTTGACATAATTAATGGTATCTGAAACAAGGGTTTTCCAGGTAAATCTTTTCTTTAAATTAACAATGGTTTTATGAATTCCAGTATGAGTAATATGAGCAATTCTTAAGGCTTTTGCTCTAAGTGACAAAGGTAAAACAGCTTTGTGTAGCTCAATATCTTCAGAAGAAAAATGACCATTGTAGCAAAGTAACTCATTACTTGGATTAATATAGTAGCCATTTAAACTTTTAGATTTCTTATTATTTTTAAGATCTTCATAAATTTGCTTAATTTTTGGGTCTTTTTGTTGTTCAGAGAAGATGGTGTGATCAAGAATTTCTAATAATGGATCTTGATTATTATCATTATTTGGAGGTGAAAAGTCACTTTGAAGATGACATGTGTGGTGGATTTTGTCAATTAAACCACATGGAAAGTGAGGAATGTCATTATGTAAATCGTTTTGATTATCAACAATAGGTAGAGGTTCTTGCGAAGAAATAAGATCTGGATTATTATTGAGATCTTCAGTAGGAATGTGAGGTGTTCTACTCAGAAAATCTGCTAACACATTCTCTTTGCCTGGTACATGCTGGAATGTGTACGAATATTCTGATAGTTCTAACATCCATCGAGTAGTAATATCAGCAGGAGATGTAGCCTTTTTATAATTATTAAGAGGTTTGGCATCGGATAATAGAATAAAGGGTTGACCAAAAATATAGTATTTAAAAGCTGTTATGCCTTTGTAAATGGCATAAAGTTCCAATTTGATGGCAGGGTAGTGTCTTTCTGATTGAGATAGAGTTTTGGAATAATAGGAGATGGGTTTTAGTTCACCATCAAATTTTTCCATAAGAACAGCTGAAATTGCTGTCTTTGATGCATCTGTATTAACATAGAACGTTTCATTCCAGTTTGGGAGATTGAGCATAGGTTTATGGAAGAATATGTCTTGTAATTTTTTAAATGCATTTTCTTGTTCAGATTTCCAAGAAAATTTATTTTTAGGTTTGGTAACTTCAATGAGAGGAGTAATCAATTTAGCAAAATTTGGAATAATTGACCTATAAAATGAACACAAACCTATAAAACTTTTCGTTTGCCTCTTGGTTTTAGGCGTTGGAAAAGAAGTGATTTTTAAAATGTTACTCGTAATAGGAAGAATTTTATGATCTGTGAGTTGGAAACCCTAAAAGTTAATGCTTGTTTGCATGAAAGTACACTTTTCAGGAGACAAAGTAATGTTGTTAGCAATAAGAGTGTCTAATAGCTTAGTGAGTTTCATAGACATTTCTTCAAATGAATTAGCACCAACTACAATATCGTCTTGATATGCATAACATGAATCAATTTGAGATAATTGAATAACTGAGTCAATTAATTGTTGGAAGGTGCTTGCAGCCGTCTTCAAGCCAAATACGAGACGTAAATAGGTAAAAATTCCCCATGGAGTAGTAAAACTGAGTTTATCTTGCATATCTTTAGGTACCGCAATCTGCCAGTATGCAGAGGGCAAGTCAAGAGTAGTATAATACTTAAATTTTGATAACTGCACCAATAGATTTTGAATTCGAGGAAGAGGATATGAAGATGGAATTATTATGGAGTTTAACAATCTTAAATCCAGAGCCAAACGATACTTTTGAGGCTTAGACATATCAGTTCTCTTCTTTTTAACAAGAAGCATGGGACACGCCCAAGATGAATTTGATCTCTCAATAATGCCAGCGTTTAACATTTGATTAATTTGGTCAAGAGCTTCTTGCTCAAGTGCCTGTGGCACAGGAAAAGGTAGCGTTTTGACTGGATGAGAATTTAGCATAGAGAAATGAGGATTGACCAGGTCGGTATGACCTAAAGTGTCAAGAGATTTTGAAAAAGCTAAAGCTTTACTACATAATAATTTGGTCAAAGATTCCTTTTCATGAGGAGGTAAATGTTTAAGATCAAAGTCATTTGGGGATAATTCTTGAATACGTTTTCTTTTAATCTCTTCAGATGGTAAAATTAAATTACAATAATCGTTCTCAAAATCCAAATCAAAAGAGTATTCCTCAATATCTTTCTCATCTACATTGATACATTCGCCAATAATTGAATTTTTATTTAAATGAATATCCAGCTTTGATATATTCTGACATACAACCAAAAATAAATCATTTTGAATTGAAGAATTTGAGTGCAATGATTCATGTAACACAAGACCTTTATTTTTTAAATTGGGTTTGAAAATAAAATATTCAGATGGAGGATTCAAGTACTTAACATGTAAATAAACAAAAGAATTAGGAGGAATTAATTCTCTATTGAGTAACTGTACCATATTGGAATTCACCAAAATTTTATTACCAATATTTAAATGGGTTTGCTTTTCACCAACATAACTAAGATCATTAGTATTTTCAGATGAAAAATTCTTGCCAGGTATATTATCATTAGTAGATACATAATTCACCACATTACCATAATCAGTAGGAAAGCAGTTAGGAAAATAAGTAATATTACCATCAATATAAGGAGTATGACAATTCATAGCAGTGTTAGCAACATTATTTGTAAACAAACCATTATTTTGAAAACTATAATTGTAAGGATAGGTTGTATAATTGTTGACTAATTGTAAATTTGTGTCATCATAATTTGCACATATATTATCAGAATAAATACCATTACTTAGATTATTTGACATAGAATCTTCATAACAAGGCATCTTGTGTACATCTAAAGAATATGGTACACTTGAATTAACATAATTATATTCAGAATTCATAAAATAGCAAGTAGGAGATTCGTTATAACTGTGAAAAGGAATATGTTTATCTTTAATTAAAATAGACTTAAAGCTGGGTGATATGGTAATAGAATGTTTGTTGATAAACTCAAATCCAAGTATGGCTTGAAAATGAACATTTTGTATCTTTGTAAGGTAAAAAACATGATGAAAAAAAAATTTATCAATTTTAAATGCTATTTCTATGCGTCCTTTGAAGAAAACCTTAGAATTTATGGTAGACACCGATACATTCCTGGATAAAAATTTGTAATGAAGCCTGGATTTAATGTTATGAAAGCATTGTTCATCCAAGAGAGACAAACTTGAACCAGTATCTATTAATGTGGAGATTTCATTACGTTGAACGTTTATTAGGATGCATGGAAGAACATATGAATTATTAAATGAGCTGCAGATGACATGTCTTTCTTGTACATCATCATCAATTTCAAGATTTTGTTTGGATGTCAACGAATTATATGAACAGGAAGATTTGTTAAGTTTAGCTGTCATAGGAGAAGTTTGGACAGCTGTGGATGACACTAAGGTAACTGAAGAGCGTTTGTCAAATTGTTGATGTTTGTTTTTGTTGTCAAAGAGTACTGACCCTGAATGAGAATTAAGGGAGAGAAGGCGGTCAGTAGAACCAGTCTCCCTTATGTGTTTAAATGGTAAACATTGTTGTTATTTTCAGAAGAAGAGGTGTGGCTTTTTTTTCTGTGAGGGTGAGACGCAGTTTGAGATGACGAGTTCTGATTAGAATTACTAATAATGTTTTTGAATTTGTAGCATGAGTCCATACGATGATTGAATTTCCCACAGAACGCACACTGCACAACATCTCGTCTGTGATAAAAGGATGTAGAATTTTTTTGTGAGAAAATTTGTCAAAGGTGGGCTGATAAGGACGTTTCCGGTAAAAGTTACGTTGATGAAAATTATTGTTACGTTTATTTGTAGCCTCTTGTCTCGGTGGAGAAAGCGAATATGTTCTAGGTTTTGTTTGAAAATTACAAGAAGCATGAGAATTGTCTTTTGGAGTTTGCAAAGTAGAGTAGTTGGTTTGAGAATTGTGATAAACTTTATCCTTCGTATGCTTTATAGGAGTTTTATGAAGAACATTATTAGAATTATCGTGGACTTTTTCAGTATCCAAACAATAGGCTTGATTATAATTCTCGTAAGATTTTTTAGGAGGGGAGTCGTAAATATCTTGAAGAAAATTTGCTCGTTCAAGAGCTAACTCAAAAGATGAAATATTTTCTTCAAGAATTTTTCGTTTAATTTGTTTAGGCAAAGCCTCAAGAAAATGAGTGAATTTCAATGAATTGAGAGCAGGAGGATCCAATTTAGGGTAAGCCAGCCGAAGTTGTTTATCCAGTCGAAAAGCAAAATTTTTGACTGATTCACTTGAATCTAAACTTAAGTTCTGCAAGGACTTAAGAGAAACAGACTTTTTTGAGGGTAAGAAATAGTCTATAAAAGTTTTTCGAATGTCTTGGAAATTAGAGTTCTTGAGCTGAGACTGGATTTCAAGAAAGAAGAGTAAGGCAGTGCCTTCAAGTTTGGATTTGAAGAGAACAAAAAGTTCTTTATCTGTGAAATTATTTAACTCTTGTATATCAGATAATTGATCAAAGAAGAATTCCACAGTCTGAGGGTTGCCATCGAATGGCTGAATGGCAATATTTAATTTAGACTTGGGTGGCATGATGAAAAAAAATTAATATAAGAGCTCAATAAATGACATGATAAGTTTGGTTATAGACTGGTCTTGTAATGAATAATAATATATATATATAAATTGACCCATTATTTAGAAAAAAAATGACGAATTTCATTTACGTGATATACCATTTTTATATATTAAAAAGAATAACAAATATATGACGAAGAGAAGAAAATGCAAAAATATCTTTCTTATCATGTGATCAAAATAACATGGCCCAAAAACTTATGTAAATATCTATTATATGGCTCAAAACATATATTGTTATATTTATGAGAAGAGAATAATTTATGTTAGCATTATCATTTATATTTACCTGCACCTCCGTTAAATAATATATATATTAGTTACAAATTATATCATGGCAAGAAAAAAATATTGATAAATTATGTTATATATTTACTGCACTGCTCCAGAAAAATATTATGTCAGCATAAAATCAAGATATATTGCATTTATTTATTGTACGAGACTGCATAAAATATAAATATAAAATATTAATCATTGCATGAAGAAGTAATTTGCAGAAAATGAAAATACAACTGAAGATAATGAAGACATAATTGAAGATAATGAAAGATAATTGAAGAAAATTGAAGATATTTATTTATTTTTTTTTTGTTGGAAATATGTATCTATAACAAAAATACAATGGTAGCCATGGAAGATGATGGTCAAGAGGTGGTCACTGCATCAAAGGAAATTAGATGTGGTGTTGTTGCTTTAAAAGGAAGACGATGGGAGGAGAAACATTTTTTTATTTTGTTTCAAACTCAGAAGTAGGCCAAGTGAATCGTATAAATGATTATGTACATTGCGAAGAATGAGGGCCGGCAAAAGACTTGATAGCTACCATCATTACTTCTTTTAAAACAATAAAAGAAATCTTAAATCAAGATGACAACAGTTTCAAAGTTAAATTATAAAAAAATATAAATTGATAAAAGAAATAAAGTTACCTGTGAAGTCCTTGGCTGCTGACGAATAATACCAGACAGACACATGCACAGGAAATTAAAATGCAAACAGATTGCAAGTAAAAATACTTTTATTTTTCATGAAAAACTTGTTTACCTTTTTTTTATGAATATTGAATATTTCTTCACAAGTATATATATTCTTGCTCTCGTACACATTAATCAATTTATCATATATTTTGAAGCAATAATTTCACAAACGATGTTAATCATAAAAATTGATATATTGGAACAACAAATTCTTCTTTATACCACATTTTTATGTATCTTGACAGGATGAACTAAAACATCACATAGGTACATGTAATTTTCAAATATATATTTATATTAGCAGATAATTTTTCCAGACAGAGTTGTACCTATATTCCCTTCTGGAACGCCCCGTGATATTCAAAAATTTATATATAATATATATATTTCTTGGGCCAAAACATCGATACAATGAAAACAGATTATGGAATAAAGACTTTACGTAATAAATACCTTCACTACATGAAAGAGACTCCACACTTCAGCCTATTTTTCAGAGGACGGAGAACTCATTAAACGTTATTTGGAGAGTTGAGAATATAAAATTGGTTAGGGAGCATATTTTGGCGAGAAGATGATGAATAAAAAATATTTAGAAGAAACATGACGACACTCTACTTTCGCTATGAAGTTAGCAAGAGAGCAACAAACAGAAGAATTATGATGTCACCTTATTTAAATTGCGTAACCAAAACAAAAAAAAAAAACACAATACTTTTCTGGATACTTTTAAATGCAGCCTTACTCATCGCAGCCTTAAAAAGTCAACCGAGTAATCCTGGCATGGACATTTGCAGAATAAAACTTGCTCCATCCAACGGTCATGGGGGGCGCACACATGCCCCGGAATTCCGCTAAATTTTTATCAGCCAGCAGCACCCATCTCGGCAGGAGTCTAACCGCGCGACTGCTCTCTCGGCGGAGAGTCCGGAGGGAAAAGAACTAGGGTTACCGTAAATAAGGCATACGCCAAGTTGGCGACGCACGAAAGAGGGGAGTGAGGAAAATTAAGCCAAGTTACGACACAAAGTATGGAGAAATATGAATTTAATAAGGGAAGAATTGATAATCCCCTAAAGAAGGGAGGCCAAAGCAGGTGGCCATGCACTCAATGGCTTAAAATACGTCACCTGCGGAAATTAAACTGATAGGCTAAGGGGAGTGTCCGAATAAACGGAAGTTCCACCCATAGAACAAGCCAGAATGTTCTCGAAGGATTTCTAAACCGGAAGGAATGACATCGAACAGGATTTTACCGGCTTGGAACATTCGAAAGCTAAGTAAGAAAGAAAAGATTACAGGCGACGATATGAAAAGAAACGAAATCGAAATACAATTTAAATTAAGAACATTAATAAAAAGGAGGTGATAGGAAATAAAATGGCTAATAAAATTGAATTAAACTAAACATATGGGGGGGTTATCGAGTAACCACCACAATACACATCAATCAATTGCAATTTTATATCTAATAAATAAATGCAGTTTTTTATAAGCATTTTACTTAAACAAAATTACTAGTCAATGAATCAAATCACTGTATTAATACCAGTCTCTTGATGGAAATTTACATCTCGTTATTAAACTCAAAATATACAAATAAATACATAAAAGGTGTTGCAAAAATAGATATTATTTATTTATTATTTACCTTAGATCTTTCGAACGCCCACGCATCCATTTTCAAAGGAATATTTTTTGAATTGATATATTTTTTAAAGGAATAATTATGCCTTTGCAAATGGATGCGAGGGCATTCGAAAGATCTAAGGTAAATAATAAATAAATAATATCTATTTTTGCAACACCTTTTATGTATTTGTTTGTATATTTGAGAAAGTTACCAGTTTTATGTATTGAAGTGGCATATATTTTATTTTTTTTTCTATAGCTAGTTCATCAACGCGTTTTATGTATTATAAGTGTTGTTTAAAAGCATTTAAAAAGTATCTTTCATCTTATGATCTATTTCTGTGAAGCTTTTGTTTTTTCTTTTCAACGTTATATCACATTTTTCATCATTTTCTTCAAAGTTATTTTTTTCAACGTTATCTTTTATCTTCGTACACCTTGTTTTGTGTTTCAAAATCATCTGTATTTTGTACTACTTCCTCACAAGTATTGTTTGGTGTTACAGTTTTATGTTCCAAAATTTGTTCGATTTCTGCAAACCCGTTGTTTTCTTTTTCACATCACCTTTCATGTTTTGTTTTAATTCTTCTGCTGTTTTTCTTTGAAAGATTATCTTCTCAGCTGATGCTTTTCCTTGCATTCATCTTTCATGTTTTGTTCTTTTTCTCCGTTGCTAATATTTTCTTTTTCAAAATCATCTTCCATGTTCTCTTTCTTATCTTCATCGGTGGGTATTATGATATTATGAGTAATATCCAAACTGCCGTTACTCGAATCTCGAAAGAATTTTAGTCTTCGAAATAGAAAAATTTAGTCTCGAAATAATTTTAATTTCGTTTCTGCGAGAAGTGATTAAATAGTTGTGGATAAAGATTTTTTGAGCAGGGGTGTATTTTGAATTTCTCTTAGATCTTCTAGTTCGGAAGATAAGGAATGGTACGAGAAATATTTATAGAATGATGAATAAAATATAGCAAAAATTTATTTCTGCAAAGCTATTTTTTTTAATATTATCTTTTATTTTTCTATCTTCTCACATCTTGTTTCGTGTTTCAAATTTATCCATCTTTTTTTTACTTCTTTTTCACAACTATTGTTTCACGTTATAGTTTTATCATTCAACATTTGTTCGATTTCTGCAAACCTTTTCTTTTCCACATCATCTTTCATGTTTTGTTTTAATACTTTACAAATGCTGTTTTTCTCTTAAAGATTTTTTTAAATCTTTTATTTATATCTTTACGGCTGTTGCTTTTTTTTTTTTTTTTTGCTTGCATCTTTAATTTTTTTTTTTTCATTTGTCCGCAACTAATAATTTTTTAAACATTATATTGCATATCCTGTTTCATATCTTCAAAGCCATATATCATGATATTATGAGTAACATTCAAACTGCTGTTACTGGAATCTCCCCAGCAAACACTGAGCTATCGGTAAGCAATCGGGCGATAGCCGCTTGCCACTGCCAGCGGTATTGGACCGATGCCGGTGTGCGCTATCGGTTCCGTATCTTTTTTGATACGCCGCGCGAATGCCGCCCGATTCATGAGGCACGCAGCCGGTCCGGTATCGGCAAAAAACTATGCCGATAGCTAACCACACGAATACCGAATGAAGCCCGGCGCAAGCAAAAAAAATCTCTGGTGGCGCCATCTGTTAATCACTCTAGCGAGTATTTTGAGAGCCAATGAGCAAACATCAGTGCGGGAACAGGCGGGGTTTGATCTCGCAACCACTAGGTCACAAGGTGAACGTCTTAACCAGTAGACAAGTCGGACCTGTTTAGGGGGAGGATTATGTGTGGTAATAAGGGTGTGGCTTTTCAGTAAGTGTCACGTAATTGGCGATTGTTGTTGACGTAAATGACAGATTGAAAAATTGTAATATTAAAGTGTTTTTATTTTATTTATGTATTTATTTACTTGTAATTGTCTTATGCGCCTGATTTTAAAAATTAAGTTAATATTTAAATTAATAAATTAGGAAATTAATTAAAGCGAACGAATTGTTTTTCTTATAAATTTTAGAATCCTTAAATATTATATTTAAAAAAATAAAAATAATTTTTTTTTCAGAAGTATTGTTAAACAAATAATTTTTTTTTTATTAGAAACTATAACATAATTAAATGCTTTGTGTTAATTTCTAAAGTGCATAGTTTTAACCTAGGAAAACTTATTTTAAATAATAATAAATTGGTAATAATTAACTCTTAAATAGAATAAAAAATTATGTTATGCCATTTCATGATTTAAAGTAGTATTTATGATTTACGATTATGTTACAATGTTATGTTGTTGATTATGTATATTTATTAAGTAAAAAATAAAATAAAAGTAACACATATATATATATATATTATATTATTATATAAATTATATATTTTTTTACGAGTTATAAAGTTACTAAATGTAATAATAATGTAAATAATAAAGTAAAAAAAATTAAGAAATATATATTTAAAACGTAAAATAACTAAATTAATAAAAAAATAATTTGGTAATTAATCACTTTTAATTAGAATGAGAATTCAAAGTCATTTCATGATTTAATGCAGAATATTTTTTTTTATTATGTAGCAATATTAATTCCGAAAAATTGTTGCAATAATAATTTTTAAATCTTAAAATAAAATAGCAATATTAATTTATTTTTTATTTGTAAGATAATATTTTAGAAAAAAAATCTGTTTTTTTTTATGTTCCAAAATGGGTAGATTTCTTTTATATGTTTTACCTTGTAAAATAATTTCAAGCACATTTTAGTAATTAATATTAAAATAAAATAAGAAAATGAGTTATTGCTTTGAAAATGAATAGTTAAATAGAAAATAAATTCAATTGCCTTACAAATTATTTTTCTATTTTTATATGATTAAGTTCCTAATAGTGAATAACAATTTAAAGGAGAGAATTTAAAAATTATTTTTTGATTAAAATAACTGTAAGTCAATTTAAGAATTACTTCAAAAACAATATTTTAAAATAAATAAATATAGGTTATTTTTGACATATTTTCTATTTATCACTGTCAGAATTTTTAATGAAATACATGAGCTATTAATTTCTTATCAAAACTAAAACTCAAATAAAATTGAGAAAAAAATCGGTTAAGATTAAATATTCTGAATTCGGACCGATTTTGGCAAATCTGATCGGTCCACTATCAGAACTGAGATATCGGTCCTGCGTCACATGCCGGTATAAGTCGCTAACCGATATATAACCAAATGTGGACCGATTACCGTAACCGGCTGTCAAAAAAGCAGATTCTTAAGTTTCAGTTGCCAACCTGCTACCGACACTTAACCGACATTGACGGCTCCGGACCGATAGTTTGCCGAAAGTTATGTGCTTGCTGGGTCGAAGAGATTTTGGTCTTCCAGATATACTTGCTTCTGCGAGAAATGCTTCAATAATCGGATATGAAAGTCTTCTTAGCTGGAGCGAGATTTCGGACCTCTATTAGATGACAAATCTTCTAGTTGCGGGGGGGGGGGGTAACGGAAGGTACGAAAAGCATTTACTGAACAGTGAATAAAAACAGCAAAAACTAGGAACACAAAATTGGATGATAGCAATGAAAAATTCTGTTTTAGACAACTGTCATCTTTATAAGTTGTATTGTTAAGATATCGATTACAAAAGTTTCTTGTTTTTGAGCTTTTATTTTCTCCGGTATTTTGTAAATTATCAAAAATGCACTTTAAATTACTCTACTGAAGAGCAAATATTTATTAAAATAAAACATGTAAAAACGAGATCTGCCTTGTAACATAATTTGGTTTCTAAAAAAATAATGCAAAAATGTTTTTTAAAGCGGAGACTTGCTTAAAATGGAACTTTCTTACAGCATGTTTTGACATCTTATTTGTAAATTTTTCTGTACGGGTGCCATTTCAAGAGTTTTTTGGGAAGGGTCTAAGCTAAAAAATGCTATGTGGGACTTTTCTCCGTTAACGTTTTTAACAGGAATATAATTTTTTCACGAATAAGTATCCATTTTATTTGAAGTTCGTGTTTTTTCCCATCTTTTACGAAATTTCACAAAATTATTTCATCCATTGGCGTAAAAAAAATGTCAATTTTTACCAATTAATTTGTAAAAAAAATACATAATTTGTCAATTTGTTTAAAAAAAGGTGACTTCTCCAAGAGATCATGCAAAAATATCGCGAATTCTGTCAGAAGCTCCGGAAAGAAGCAGCAATTTTCATCAATTTGGCGAGCAGAATAAATCCAAATTTTAATAATCAGTGATAGAAAAAATAGAGTTTTTCCCTCGGTTCTTTAAAACAAATCTTAAATTTCATCAAAAGATAAAAAAAGAACCTGAATTTGGTTAGGAAATAAAATAAAATAAAATATAGAGGATATTTTCAAGCGATTATGAAAATAATCAAGAATTTTATCAAACGATCATGCAAAAATATCGCATATTTATCGAAACTCAGAAGTCAGAAAAAACTGCAACTAAATTACTTTAGAAACAAGAAAGTGAAAATTTATTTTCTTACTTAGTTACTGTTGCAAATTGTTTCACAGTTTATTCTAAATGCATGAATTTTCGTTTTTGTTTAAAGATAAAAAATTAACATCAAATATATTCAAGGTAATCCCCATGTAAGAAACATTTTATGCCCCAATGGACTTAATTAAATTTAACGTCCCCTCGGCAATTCTTTCCGATTCTACGATAATTTGTTGAGACGAAGGAAGGAACTTGCAGCAAATACTTGCTTCGGCATTTTTTAAAATTAATTTTCGATCTTTAAAAATAATTTTCTATCACGAGAAAATATGATTAAAAAGTATGCATCTTATGGAAGGATAGCCATTATTATTTAGCTGAATTAATAAAACTAAAACAAATTTTTTAGATTCATTAACGAAACGAAATTTTTATTATTATTTTAGAAACACTTGTTAAATAAGAATGACTAGAAATTAAAGCTTTTTGTTTGTTTTGAATCTTAAATCAATACTAGTGTAAATGGCCGAGTAAAAATTGTGTTTTTCACTTAAAATTTTTAAAAAACTGATAAAAATAATTGACAGTATGAAGCATTTAGATGAGCAGTGTTTGGCTAGTTTATAATCGAAACACACTACTAAAATTTACAAGAATTTTGTGTAAAGCAGGTTTTCCGGTGAACATACCATAATAAAATTAAGATTTCTGTACTACTTAATTATCCCGTCGACCAATTTCGCCACATTATACAAATTGCCAAACTAATAGCCAAAGTATACATGTTGTCATAATTTTTATTTTAGATAGCGAAAAAACAAATAATTGGTAGAATATTAATAAAAGTACAAATAAAAAATCGAAATAAAAATCACTTAATGACATTTTAAACACGTCTATCATATTTAATGTCATTTAATGTGACATTCATGATCATCCATTATTGGCACTTAATCTTATAGTTTGGCGATAATTTTTTGGTCAAGGGATAACCAAACAGTATCAAGATTTCTTAATAAAATAAAAATTTAACTGATATACAACAAAACTGTTTACTTTAAATAAAATTTTGTTGTAAAAGTGAAATAATACTAATAACTAATGCTATTTTTTCCCTTTGACGTTGTATTTTTATCATTACATCTCCCACCGCCAGAAAAAAATCTATATCCTGACTAATAAATGGGATAAATTTTAGAGAAATAGTGTCAAGTTTATTTTAAATATGTCAATAAAACTTTTAAGCAAAAAGACGAAAGCTACCTTTATTAAAGGATAAGTTTTATAGATTCCTTTTAGTGCTTCGTAATCTTATTTTTTTTAATATGTTGGTGTAGTTCTGATAAAAAGTATTTCTGATAGTAAACTATTCTGATAAAAAGGCGAATCAAACATAATTAATACCCATTTTTAAAGCTGTACAGTGATCATAAGCGTTCATCCTTTCTTTCAGAAACGACACTAACACTCTTAATGAACAACGAACGGAAAGTGGCATTTCCTTTTTTTTTTCGCTGTGCAATCTTTGATTCCCATCTTAATAATGACGGAAGTGTCTCGGAAAACTGATTACTAAACGAAGGGATAATGTTGTTAAAATGTTCTTCATACATATTGGTGTTTTTATTCTGTTTACCCGTGGCTGACGTCACATGAGTAAACAGGCGTAGAACAGTTTCAGGTCATTTTTATCATCTCTTTTAAGCTATATATAACTCAACGGTCTATTTTTTTTAAATGAATCACAAAATGGGCTGAATCGATACCAAAATGCCTTGTTTACAGTTTATGCTACTTTTTTTTCAACTCGATTTCCGAAATGGTTTTCAAACTGCGCAAAACATGTAAATTTTGAATCTTTTATAGAAAATTGTATTGAACAGAAGAGATTTCAGGTAAAAAATATTTACATTTAGGCAAATAAATTTTCTCATACATACCTCAATTCAAAATTCAGTCTAACAGGACTCTTCCTTATACTGGAGAGTTATGACTGATGGGTTCGCTCCGGAGGTGTTGCACTGTATTTTATTATAAAGATCTGTTCAAGATTTGGAATATGTAAATGATATTATGTATGAATAAATTCTCGAAAGAACACAAATTTGAATACATGTATAGGTTTTGTAAGGAAAAGTGTTTGAAAGAAACTTGCTATGTAAACATTTTTTACTGAAAAATTAATTAGAGTTAGCATGCAGCTAGAATGAAGATGTTTCACACGGTGATTTGCACTCAACTTTTGTCTTTGCACTTTGAATAAAATTAATTAAAATTGCCAAAATTAAGATCAAAATTAGATCTTACCACAAAATAAAGAATATATTTTACTTATTTTTCAATGTAATTAAAATGTTTAAAATTTTAGATGTTTAGTTACTTTTATATTTGAAAATATTCATATGTGAAGCATGATCTTAGGAGTTTTAAAGCAAAGAAGAAAAATAAATAGTACCTAAATGTGTAGAGTATCTTTCTCTTCACAGTTTTATTGAAAGAGCTCATTGCAAGTCATTCATTTTCAACATTTTCATATTTAGTCATTCCTGTAGAAATATACTATAGAACTAACTTGTTATAATACACTACATTGCCATTGATTACGGGACACTTGCGATTTTAGACATTTTACTAAATATCTAGAAAAATATATGAGGAATCATCTTGAAACTCTTAGTGTATAAATATAATAGTATACGTCATACATCTCCGTGAAGATTTTTTACCGAAACTCCATAAGGGACCGTCAACAAATTAAAAAAGAATGAATATCTTTTGAATAACCCTGTAAAAACTAATGTAGCAAAAGCGCTCAAACTCTAGATTATGATTGAATGCCTTATTATAATACACTGTGTTCATTTTTATGCAAATAGCATGCACAATCGCAGAGTAATTAAGGTTTTTATAAAAATGGTCCCAAATTTTTCCAAGTTTTTCCATTATAATTTTCAGTGTTCTTAATATAAAATAATATTTTTTTCAGAAAATATGACAAACAACATTGCACACAGTACCCTGTAATCAGAATTAAAAAATAATAAAAATTGTATGAAAAATGAGTAGGTTTACTATATAATTTTTTACTGCGCATGCGTCAAAGATATCAAAATTTCATTTGCATATTATGTTAGCTAAATATATAGAGCAACTTTTGTAAAAGTCTCAAAATCATAGCTTGAAAATTCTGAAAGTTATCGTCTATAGAAAAAGGACAAAATCCGTTGTTTCCAAAATGAAGCAAAAAAATGAGGGATTTTATCCAAATGCAGTAGTACATCCCATATTGTGTATTCTATATTGACACTAATCAATGAATATATGGATACAACCCCTCTTGTTTTTGCTTCATTTTGAGAATAACGGATTTTCGACTTATTCAATTGACGATTATTGTCAGAATTTTCAAGTTATGATTTTGTGACTTTCACAAAAGTTGCTCTATACATGTAGCTAACATAATATGCAAATGAAATTTTGATATCGTTGACGCATGCGCAGTAAAAAATTATTTAGTAAACCAACTCATTTTTTATACAATTTTCATTATTTTTTAATTCTGATTACAGGGTACTGTGTGCAATGTTGTTTGTCATATTTTCTGAAAAGAATAATATTTTATATTAAGAACTCTGAAAATTATAAGGAAAAAACTTGGAAAAATTTGGGATCATTTTTATAAAAACCTTAATTACTCTGCGAGTATGCATGCTATTTGCATAAAAATGAACAAGGCTTATTACAATAAGGCATTCAATCACAATCTAGAGTTTGACCGCTTTTGCTACATTAGTTTTGACAGGGTTATTCAAAAGATATTCATTCTTTTTTAATTTGTTGACGGTCCCCTTTGGAGTTTCGGGAAAAAATCTTCACGGAGATGTATTACTTATACTATTATATTTATACACTAAGAGTTTCGAGATGATTCCTCATGTATTTTTCTAGATATTTATTAAAATGTCTAAAATCGCAAGTGTCCCATAATCAATGGCAATATAGTGTATTGGTTGAAGTAGTATTCAACTATGTATAATAAATGGGATTTAAAGAAAATGTTAAGAACATAGGTTTTCACATTTTATGATTTTAATAGAATTTTAAAATCGAATAACTTTAATTTAACCCCTCTGAAAGGAATTAAGAAAAAGAAATAATTTAGAATAAACTTTCATTTTCACCCATAACTGTCTCTCGAAAAAATGCATTAGCATCTCATTAGCTTTATCTCTTTACTTCAGTTCATGTTGTAGAATTGGTTATACAAAGTAAACAATGGCGGCTGAAGTAATTTTGGAAAGGCAATACATTAATTTTTCGCCACTTCCTCTCTGCTTTTAACACGGTTATCAGGCAAAATACAATCTTGTTCTAATGACGTGACACTGAGAACGTACATTAAAAGTAACAAATGATTTTTCGTTTTCTTTTTCTGTTAAAACATTGTTATAATTAACAACCATTATTTTCATAATACATTAATAAATAAACGTAAGAAAGAAAATAAATCTTAAATCACCGATTTTATGGAAAAATATTTCCTAAAAGTATGGAAGTATCATTTATTCTCTGTCATAATATCACTGGTGTTTCGATCATTAGGCTGCCTTTGATCGTTAAAATTTTATAAAGCAACAACTATCGACCTTCTTAAAATACCTCATAAAAATACTGAATATTCTGTCAAGTTCTAAAATGCAGAATGAATCCGGAAATGTTGTTTTTATAATTTTATTTTTGCATAGTTGAAAAGCTTTGTTATAATTCCTAGAAACTTTATTTATCTTTAGTTTTAAATATTAAAAAATAATAATAAATTGGGAATTGTTAGCATCTGCATTGGAATAAAAATATTTTAACACTATCATTCATAAAATTTCATTTCGTTTTGGGGAATATTATATCTAGAACATCCCAATTCATCTAGCACTTGTAACATACGCGTTCTACTTTAACTAAAATTACCGTTAAGATTGCAGGTTTAAATGCAATAGAATATGTCATTTTATTTTAAGCGAATTTTTCCCCTAGAATACTCTCATTTCAAGGAAACATACAGAATGTCTAGTAACGAAGTATACATCTTCCATATTTCGCTAAACAGTATGTATTTAAAACAATTTCGAATTTATCATATTAAGAGAGTGTCAAAATGATAAAGTTTGTAATCGTAAAGATAGATCACGCGTCTCATATAAAGATATTTATAATTAAGTACGGAAAGTAGCAAAAAGGCTGCATCACAGGGAAAAACAACATATTGTTTATAATTTGTAGAATGAATATCTTAACATAAATTCAAAAACTTGTACAAGAAAAAGCCGCTGAGAATAATATTGTGGAATTTTCTTTCAGCACAATTTATCTCTCTGAAGAATTCCATCTTATTAAACACCATCTGATTAGTTTAGATTTCACTTTCTTATTGCCATTTCAAATATCATACGAGGAGGATATAATAATTCTGTGATATACTGCTTTGGTGGAACTCCTTAACAATCGATTAATTTCGCCGAAGACATAACTATCAAGATATATTTTTACTACACAAGATGCATGACACAATAGCGGATTTCTTTTATTTTTTCTTCTGTTTTTATATGCAGGCAAACTCACCTACAACGAGCGCAGATGAAGTGAGAACCCGCATTTAACGTGAAAATACACTGGTGAAAACAATTGAAGGGGCAAATGTTTTTTTTTTTTTTTTTAAACGAACAAAATAAGGTATGCCTACACGCAAATAAGGTATCAAATGATAATTAAGATCATTACATACACACCTGCTGCGCAGTGATCTGTGTCGCCATAAGGTAGTGGCTCTGCGATCGCTTTTGTGTAAAGATACTTCATTTGCTCTCTGATGCTTGTAGCGTGAGGGCGTTTTAAACGCTCGTAGACGCATCCAATCCTTGTTTTTTGAATTTTTTTAAACCTATCGTTAATATGGCTAGTAGTCATCGTCTAGATGATGCAACAAGATGGCGGATTGTTGGAAAACTCGAGGCCAGCCAATCACAAGCTACATGTTGTAAAGAGCTCGGGGTTCCGGGAAATGTGGTCTTCACTCTGTGGAAACAATTCACAGAGAGAGGAACAGTGGTCCGCAGACCTGGTCAAAGCCGTAAGAGAGCAACAACGCCAGCGGGAGACCGTTATTTGAGAGTTTTAGCTAAAAGAGATAGGTTCGCTACAGCGACACAACTCTCTCGTCACCTGTATAATGCAACAGGAACATCCATTTCACGGATAACAGTCACCCAGAGACTTAATGCAGGTGGCCTACATGTCAGACGCCCTGCAATCTGCGTCCGTTTGAGTAGGAACCATAAAAAGGCTCGTCTAGCATGGAGCCGAGAACACCTGTCTTGGGCAAAGGATAATTGGGGGCAGGTACTCTTCAGTGATGAGCCACGATTCAGTCTGGACAGTGACTCGAGACGCGCTCTCATATGGAGAGAACCCGGGAGTCGATATCGGTTCTCTAATATTGTCGAAAAGGACCATTATGGTGGAGGTGGTTTGATGGTTTGGGCAGGTATCATGGCAGATGGGTGTACCGACCTCCATGTGTTTGATAGAGGTACTCTGACAGGTCAACGATACAGGGACGAGATTCTTGCACCCTATGTGCAACATTTTCGCGGAACATATGGACAAAATTTCATCTTTATAAACGATAACGACCGTCCACATAGGGCTCAGTTGGTAGACGAATATCTCGAATCGGAGGATATTCAACGAATGGAACGGCCCGCGAAGTCCCCTGACCTTAATCCCATCGAACAATATTGTCCCAGCGACGCTCTTGGGCGATAAATTGCAGCTCGAAGACCAGCTCCAACGACTATCGGTGAGCTCAATGGTGCCTTGATGCAAGAGGGGATGCGGTTGCCACAGGGATTGATAAAGACATTGGTAAACAGTATGAAACGCTGATGCGAGAGTTGTGTAGCTGTTAAAGGCGATCACACACCTTATTAGACATGATTTCTTCTGAATGACGGAGTGTCAGACTTGTTTTTCTCTCACTGACAGAGTCTCAGTCGTCGGCTGTGCTGGGCAGTTACCCAATTTCCTTATTTAGGGTGCAGGTTGCGATCATTTTTGTTTTTCCATGCATTAGACTTGTATCGGGTGATATTTCGGCCAAGTTTGGTTTTATCTTCTTTGTTAGGTTTTTTTTAATTGCAAAAAAAACCATTTGTCAATTTAATTGTTTTTGCCAGTGTAATATAAAATTGGTTGGTGCAATGTTAAATCTAAGGGAGCATAGCTCACGATAATTCTAAAATTTCAAAACTTAGATTTTATGTAATTTTTTTGGGGGGGAGGGATTATAAAAATGCAATTTTTAATAATTCGATATGCAGTAGGCTTTACATCACTGTCATAATGTTTATTTATATTACATTACATGCTGATGAAAAAAATATTAAATTGTACGTCAAACGTGCAAAATTAGATGTTTTTATACAATAATTAGTTTTATAAAAATTAAGGTTTTTTTTCAGTAATTGTTACACTCTTATGGAAACTAAGGGAAAATTTAGTATGATTATACAGATTAAATTCCGTAATACGTAAGTCACATGAATCCTTCTTAAATAAAAATAAATCAACATGGCAACTTATAGTCTAGACCAGAGGTTCCCAAAGTGTGACGTACGTGTCATACGTGTTGACGTAGGTTCGAAGGACAAGATGAGATGCTGGAGCTTCCGTTTTGAGTTCACCCAGAGGGTTTGAAGCCAGACTTCTGCAGAAGAAGTTGTTAGACAAAGATGCCAACAGATGCCAACAGCAAATCACTCATTTTCCTCAATTTCGAAATATTTCTGAAAAGGAGAAAAGGATTATTCAGAGATCTATACCCATGGTAACTGCTACGACCGACAATAGGGCCTCTTATTTAACAAGTGCGTACATTGCATACACTCCGTTTGCCTTTGCTTAATGTCGAACCCAAGAACCCGAGTTCTTTAATTCTCGAGTTCGGTGCTATGACTACTAGGCTACCACGGTCGTTATCATATTAAGTTTAATTGGGTTTTTATTCAAAAATCTATTGCTATTTTTTAAGGATGTAAGATTTTCCATATTTAACACCAAACTATTCAGAAAAATATTACTATACAGAAATTGTGGTCGATTGAATTTGTAATAAGAATATTCATTAAACTTTGACAATACACAGTTACAAGACAGGTTGTGATGAAAAAGACATGAATTCAAAAGTCAATATTTCACTTAATTTTCAATGTTTTCTCCACTAAGAAATTTAAAGCATTATTTTCAAGAGACGCTAAGTACGATAAGAATTCGAAGCACGAATTCCTAATGCAATATAAATCTTTTCCGTGGCCGTTAAACTGATTTTCCATTAGTTCGTTTTTCGTAGAGATTTCGAGACAAGAATTGTAATCCTAGTTATTTCGCCCTTTAATCACATTTTAATGAAACATGGTCTTCAATGAGTTAGAAAAGAGAGATTTGAAAATAAAGTTTTCCAAAAAAAAATATTCTACGCATAATTCAATAGATCTTATTGCTCTAGAATTTTATAGCAATAAGAATAATCGTGAAAATTATGACATTAGTAACATATACTTTATTTACAAGATTAATAAAATAATGTTATTACTTTTTCGACTCTTTAAGTATTTTACACGCAATATTTTATGAGTGAAACATCACATTCAGATAAATCTTAATGTTTTAATTGTAGAGAGGTGAAAAAATTGTCACTTAATTCTCCCATAATGACAAACAAGATGGAAATTGCACGTGAAGCGTAGCAAGTGAGGTGCGTTAGTACGATAACGAAGTTTTAAAAATATCACTCTCATAAAATTGTAAAAGTTAATTACAATTTAAATGCGCACCAAACAATGTTCTCCCTATACAATTATGCAATAGGATACTTTTGTGTGGCCTTGTAAATCAATAACAAATGTTTTCTTTTCCCCGCAGATTATGCAAAATGTGTATTATAATGTGTACTTTATAGATGCATATCAATTTTTATTATGTTCGCATGAGTGTAACACCATTAAAATGCATTTGAAACATATTTCCCATTAACCATAATATAACAGAATACTTTTGATTGTCCCTGTAATTGAACTATGCATCCAATTTTGATAAAATTTCAAATGACTCGACAAAATTATGTAATAAATGTGTGTTTTAAATTTCAAACGATTAAAGTCATTTGAAACTTTTTACCCCATTGATGGTAATGTAACGGAATATATTTGATTGTTCCTGTAATTGATCTATGCATTCGATTTTCATAAAATTTGAAATGACGCGAAAAAAATTATGTAATAATTATATATTTTAAATTTCAAACGATTCGGTTGGGTGGTTTTTTTTTGTTGTTATATGCGGACGGACTGACTGAACGACAACTATAGGTGCTACGTATTTACATAATTACGAAAGCACCTAAAAATGGCATTTAGAGGATTCTTTAAGAAAATAGTAATGTGAAAAAAGTTAGCAGATTATTATTAAAAAAAACAAATAAATAATCTATTCTGATAAGATACAAGATTTTTTTGAAATATCAAGTAAAACTTTATCTTTCAAACTTCCTGTGTACGCTATATTGCGAAATTCAATACTATGCAATTTATCTGTGTGACTTGATATTTATATTTATATAATGATTTGATTAAGGTTAAAAATTGTTCCAATTTTGAAAAAAAAAACAAAAAAGCAATAATTAGTGATAAAAAATTTTCGCAGAACAAAACACCACTGATCTTTATTTTTTTATTATTATTATTTTATTTGTTAATTTATTTCTTATAGAATATACCCGATATCATTAATTTGAATACACCCGAGATCCGTTTGTACAAAGGTTGTTTCTGCCAATAAATAAGTAGAATACTAAATTCCTCTTTGAAAAGGTAAACATAAAATTACACTATGAGTAAATTTTTTAAATAAATGACAAAAAACATTTAAAAGGATGTTAAATTACTTTAATCTTTAGTACTTTCATCTGTAAACACAGCGATTGACAGAGAATACATAAAAATACAAATTTTAACATCTTAATTTTTAAATGTCACGTAATTGGTGTTAAAAAGCAGTAAAAGTAATTCTGCGGCTGAAAGAAAGGGGCTGTTTTTCTTACTTTTTCGATTTTGTTAACAGATATTTAATAAGGACATTTTCATTTTCAGAATGGGTTTCGAATGTGAAAGCTTCTCGATCTCAGCTATCCAGGTAAAAAAAATCCATTTCAAGATATTGAAATAAGCTTCTTAAGAAAAAGCATTAGTGAGTGGATCTTTGGATCTTTTCGTGTGATTGAAACACTCTTTTAAACGCTTATCGACTGCCATGAAATTATTGCATTGAAAACAACCGAGTGAATTTTCGTATTATTAACTTGAATAAGGGCTTTCATAGAAACTCATAAAACAGAATTTGTAATCTTCATACATTATTTTAGTTTAGCAATCAATGAAAACCTTATGAGATTCATAGTAATTAAATTTAATGGGAATCCTTTCGTATTTAAAAGAAAACTGCCCATCGAGGATGTAAAATTACATTTCATATGAGCATTAGAATATTGAAAAGGACGATTATCTTTTTCATACTGAGGCCTCTTCATACTATTTACTTTGAATTATATATTAAAGCAAATTAATGATCTTATACACTAGGTATTCCAATATACTTATATATTTTACTAGCGGTGATTATAATTATTATAATTGTTGAAAAGTATATTCTCAAGAGGAATTTTATAAATAGGGAAATAATATTTGTTTTTAAGTGCATGAAAATAATTTTTTTTAGATTTTTTTTTTTTTTTTTTTTTTTTTTTTTTTTTTTTTTTTAATACATGTTTCATGCAGTCAAAGTACTAACTTATATTGTAAATAATCTTGATCGCATACATTTATGTCTGTCTAAGGAGTGAATAAATAAAAGTAATTCGATTGAAGAGAGTGAAAATAAGGTAAAAACATTAGACTATAAATAATTTGAATTAACACGTTCGCTGGCGCATATGTGAAGATGTGATGATAGTTAATGCCGCACTGTAGAACTGGGTTATTTCCAGAAGCCGATTTACTTTTTATAACAAAGAATAAAAAGGTTTTCCAGCGCCAGCGCGTGACTGGCTATTGGTCATTATCCACATCACGCGCTGGCGCGTGAGTGGCCCCTTATCGTTGGCGCCATATCACGCGATGGCGCGTGAGCGGCTTGTTAACTGGACGGTAACAATAATGCTGAACCATTTTCATACAGGAGGGAAAAAAGGTGGTTAGCTTTAAACAAGAAGAAAAGTATAATTGAAAAAATGATTATAAAGCTCTTTCTTTTGTATTAAGTATGATGTAATAAAAATACGCCTTTTAATAAATTAAAAGATTATAAGTAAGGAAGTAATTTGAAAATTGCATAATATATTTCAAAACTTGATCTCAACAATTCCTATTTATAGGCTAAAAAATATTTAACAGACTTTTGAATTGCCAAATTAGAATAATCGAGTACATTGTTCATATACCTTCCATAAGTCATCAGTAAATCTGTAATAATATTTTAATGCTAATGTATGGGTTTTTAGGTTCTCAGATAGGGTAACATCCCCAGTAATTGGCACATTAAGAATTTGTCGTTAAACTTACTTAAATTTTCATTACAAAGAAATAAGCTATTTACTTGGAAATATTTTTAAATCAAAGAATGCATATCTGTGCATCTATTTTGCCCACTAAAAGCAAAAAAAAAAAAAAAAAAATTGAAAAAGTATTTTTATAAAAATATATTTATAAAAAGTTGCTGAAATCACCAGTAATTGGCACCTAGAGCACCAATGTATGACACCTTGTGATCCAGTAATTGGCATATGTTTATATTAAAAAAAAATTTTACATTTTGCATTGGGTTTAATCGCTTTAAATTAATTTACTGTAGATGAAGATGCCATATTTCAGGTTTTTAAGAGTAAAAAATCAGCATATTAATCTGAAATGTGAACACTTTAAAACAATACAATATACTTAGATTAATACCCAGTAATTGTCATGCTGTCCCCAGGAATTGTCATATGAAGCTTTAATGCATTCCAATTACTGATAACATTTATATTTCCAAATAAAAACAAATGATAAACAAAATTAGTCTATAATTTTAAAAGTACTTCCAAAATAAATGGAATAATCTCAAATTCCTTGCGAATTCCTTGTAATTGGAATAGGTGCCAATTACTCGGAACTAGCAAAATTGAAGCACCATTAATTGGCAACTACCATTAATTCAGATATCCAAATATTTGTGTCGAAAATACTTTTACACAATTAAAGAAACCCTTTTTAACTAAACAAAACATTTGTCAATTAAAATTTAAAATATATTATAAATCAGATAATAATGAATTGATAAGCATGCCTTCCTTAAGCCAAAGAACAAGAATTTGCAACAAAATGGCTAATTTGATACAAGCCAGATTTGTTTCTCTTTCCTAGGCTCTATTGTCATCTTGTAAAATAAATCAAGGTTAGAATCTTTAACGTAAATGAGCATATAACTGATATATGATCTTGAATTTTTAAAAGACTGGATACAAATCTTTTTTTAGGACATGTTTGTAAAATGTGCCAATCACTGGTGCATGCCAATTACTGGGGGTGTTACCCTATATCAGTATTTTCTATTTGCATTAAATACCGTTTGTCATGTTTATAAAAAGCCAGATGAAAGGATTCATTCTTGCTCTTGTTTTATACATTTATATTTAAGAAATTTAATTTTTCAAAATATTATGATTTAAAGTCTATCATGTCTTTTTTCTTTTTTTTTTACCACACATATGTATTGATATGAGGATGTAAGTTTTTCAACTCGTTATATCAAAAAATTTAAAAAACCGTCTTTTTTCTTTCAGTCTATCCAATTGGTAAACCTGCACAAAAAATACAATATTCAGCTAAAAGGATGGTTTCATCATGTATTTTTGGCTTTAAAATTTCGATTTACAGGATAATTTTTGTACTGCTATATGTAAACAGAAGCATGAACTGACCAGATGACAACCGTCGAGGGTTACATATTTATAATTACAAACCGTCTTTTTTCTTTCAGTCTATTCAATTGGTAAACCTGCACAAAAAATACAATATTCAGCTAAAAGGATGGTTTCATCATGTATTTTTGGCTTTAAAATTTCGATTTACAGGATAATTTTTGTACTGCTATATGTAAACAGAAGCATGAACTGACCAGATGACAACCGTCGAGGGTTACATATTTATAATTACAAACGCACTTAAAAAGAATTATTTTAATTTTTTTTAATGGAAAAGGAGTACAGATTTTAATTTTGATCTTTTTTCATGTTATTTACTACCATTCGAGAAGAAATTTAAAAATTTTCACATAAGAAAATTGATTTCATGGCACGATTTGCGTGAGCGAAAAATCTAGTTTTGCTTACAGTCGCGGTAGAATCCGATAGATCACGAAACTCGCCTCTAATTAGTTTTCATTAACTATTATGAAAGTAAATAATAATGTTTGAAGCTGCAAACTGTTTCAAGGAAAAAAAATAAAATCAATAAGGTAGCAATCATATGAAAAAATATTTATATTTCTTAGGAAAAAAAAAACTTTTTCTAGAAACATTTGTTTTTATGAAATTGGCTGAAAGGAGGTCCAAAATAAAATAAATAATACAGTCGAACCCCGTTATAGCGAACCCAGTTTATAACGAACTCCCGAATATAACGAACGAACATTTTGGTCCCGCCGTTTTCCTATTGTATTTAATGCTATTTTACCATTTTATAGCGAACCTCCGGTTATAACGAACTTTTTTCATGTCGATCATGATTTTCTTTCTCATTTTTCTTTCCGCCGGCTAATAAAACATGGTGCAAATTACTATGTCTCTTTATTAAAGAGTAGTAAGACCTGCATTCTTTCTCTTTTATGGTAGCCATTCTGCAGGTTTGATCACTCCCACCCATCAGTTATTTTCCATTACTCCTGTCATAACAAATCAGTTACGCATTTAAGCTAACTTATTTAACTAATGTACTTAAGAATAATTCGAGACATGACAGCATTGAAAAGAACATCTTTAAAGCAAGCAATAAGCAAAAGCTTTTTTCCTTAAATTATACTCTCTGGATTTCACAAGATGATGAAAAAAAGGAAAATTTAAATGAAAAAATAGTAAACAAACAAAATAAAAATAAAACTATTTTTAACGCGCCAATAATTAGTGTTACTCATCGTAAGTCTGGATAAAGTGTAAAGCTTTTAGTATAGTCAGGATCATTCTTTAAATTGTCTGCTCATTTATCCCAACATTTATCCGAACTAGAGTTGGTCTCGAATGTTTAGATAATCTGTGCTTTACTGTATTTCTATCTGTCTTCCTTTGCAGTTAATTTATTTAGTATTGTGCCTAGTTTAATATTATCAATTTTAGTCAATTTAATTCATTAATGATCATATCTAAATGAATTTACGTTTTTTTTAATACATAATTATTGAACAGATAGGTATCAGGTAATTATATACATATTTCGTAAACTCTAACATTTTTTAACGGTTAGGATATAGCGAAGAAAAACTTCGGTCCCTTGAAGTTCGTTATAACGGGATTCGACTGTATTACCTTTAAGTTAAAAATGTAGCAAGGTAGGTATACTTTGTTTTGGGTTCTGATCCCGTGAATTTGAAAAAAAAAAGCCATTTTGCGTAAAATGCATTGAAAGTACTCGAAAGCAGTGCGTCGAAACAGCTGCGCAGTGTCAAACGAGGTGCGTTCCTACTTTAAATAGTCACCTGTTTTCTGCTGTTACGCAAAATTGCATTAATTCAAAATTTATTACGATTCTATATATTAAATTCCATAAAGTGGAAATAAAAGGGCCCCTTTTTAAATATAACGTCATCGCCATGGAAACCTACAAATAGTACCTAACATTCATTGGGATAGATTTTAATTTAATGTATGCGAAAGGATTTAATACAAAATTACTATGGCAACCTAAAATCATTACATATCATGGGATATCATTGAACGAATGATGTATACTTGGATTCAATAGAATGAAGAAAAGTTTTACTAATGTGTTTCTAAAATTTGATACTATTTTAAAACATTTTAAATTTCAACAATTTTACAACGATTCTATATTTTACAATTGAAATATTGAGTTTAGTGGATTTTGCGCTGTTATTAGACTGATCTACAGAGTAGACGAAGAATAAATGCTACATATTTGTATAATTACGATCAGTCTTAATAAAAAAGAACTGTATTTGCATTGTAGGATGGCATAATACTCATAAAATTTTAATATATTAAATATATTTTACTCATAAAATTTATTCTCAAATACATTAAAGGTTTACGATACAAAATAATAATAGTAATAATAATGATAATAATAATAATAATAATAGACACTTGGAATGATAAAAATATCAAAGAACTCAATCTCAGCTGTTTGGACGTTTTCTAAGTCATTGTTCATTGACTCATATTCTTTATTTATGAAAATATTTTATGCTCTTTTATTTCCTTTTTATTCTGAAAGATTATTCTCCAAATTCGATAACGATTTCCCATTCTCTTCATTTACTTCACAGACTCCCCTTGTGCAATTCCATACGAAAAATAATATCATTTCCGAATGAAGATATCTTGAAAATTTTACAGTAGATTATTTTCAGATGGAAGAATTGATTTATTCAAATAGGGGTGGATTGCGAGGTTGCGTTGGATTGCGTTCGAATTTGAGAAAGATGACTTGTATGACTTTCCGTTGCGTGTTTCAAGGAAGTAGAAGGATAATAACGGTTGAATAAAATTATGCAGAAATGTAAAATTTAATTTGGCAGAACAGAATACAAGCGGATTTAAGGAGAAAAAATATTTAACTTAAAGTTAAGATAATTTATGAAGTTTGGCTTAATTGAAAGAAAGCATACAAACATTCTGGTGGAAATTATTTATTAAGCATGGACCCGAGTATTCAGGGATACTAAAAAGCTAATGTCATTTTCATTTACAACTTTGAAGTGTAAAGTGAAACATATGCTAATTTGATTAATAATATGGACAGAATAAGGGGAATTAGGCAAGTGTTTATTTATACAGAAAAATAAGTTCTCCAGAAACTATACCTCAAAAATAAACAATGTGTTTTGTTTATTAAGTTTTAAATAAAAATGAATTTAGAATTTTTTTTTTCTTATTACTCAATTAATTTATGTAAAACCAGAAGGCAATTTTAGATATATTTAAGATTATTTTTAGTATGCAAGCAATGCCATGTATGCTTGAAAGTACTTAAAAAATATCTGTGTTTTAAGAATGGCATATAAGTATTCTCAATTCGTTAACATACGCTTTTACAAAAAGTCTGTATTATTAAATTAAGTTTTACATTTTCAAACTTTAAAGAATACAAGTATCAATTAAGAGTATTATACTTCATCTATATTTTAATCAAAAGAAATACAATCCTCTAATAACGCAATACAATTCTTTTATTCATGCGTTCACTGCGAACCGAAAACTATTTTCTCAACTGCATTAGCAAAATCTTTCTTTATCTTTATGTGGTTCCATAAATAAAAATGTTTAATAATTAATCAGTTCTTTGCGAGTAAATTTGTTTATTCCCTTTGAAGATATTCATACAGAATAATTGATAAAAGGAATTATTTAAAACATTGAAATATTTCTAGATAGATAGTACGAGGCAAATTGAATCTAACAAGTTTAAATTATAATAACTTTTTTGATTGAGTTTTGAAGGGAATTCATAATTTTGTTAGAGATGCTTTTCAATCCGAATACGTACTACCATTACAAATTAAATACTGTTAGTGAATATTTGTATTTTTCCACGTGATTCTTATTCGTTAAACCATTTGAATGTTTATTTTAATTTTTATTAGATAAATGCTTTCAATGCATCTTTTTCTGTTAATGATAGGTTAAAGTAATAATTGAATGATATTATAATGAACTTTCAAAGCGGTTTTACTATGTTTGGAAGCAGTATAACAGCATTTTCCTGATGAAGATCTCAGATGCAGATCGAAATGTTGATTATCTCATCTTTAATTTAATGTTTGTATAGTTTTTAAACTTTTGTACACCATTTAGCAAGCTTGTTATTGTTATTTTCACATTTATTTGTTAATTATTTGTGTTACAAATAAATTATCGGCTGTCTCAGTAAAACTCATTGATTAGAACAATTATGTTTTCCTAATATCTTGTAATTGGGATATAGGAAAATATTCATGCTCCGTACCTCCCCATTTCTGTAAGTCACATAATATATCATACACGATTCTAAAGATGAACAAAATAATTCCATTACATCACAACCTATGTGCACGATGCATTTGAATGGTGTTATGTTACTTTATAACATAATGATAAATGTACATATAGAGAGAGGATAATCTGGGGAAGTTCCATTTTGGTATTGATTATTTAAAAAAAGAACTTAAATGCAGCTCAAAGTCAGCGGATATTCTAATGGTTTTGAAAGACTCACACTTACTGTATACCTATATAAATGGAATTAAAAAATTCGGAACTAACTTTCAGGTATTTCAATTAACAAAATGAATTTCTGGTTATTAATAAATAGCAATCTGTAAATCATCGAATATTTTGATAGAAATTTGCAATAAATGAAGTCACAAAGCTCATTTAATGAATCATTCAACTTGAATATTTAAACCAATATTTTCCGTTTTAATAATACGATTTAACAACTTAAAACAATCATCATAATCATGTGATCATTGAAAGGAAAAAAAATTCCCCTTTACATCCGATTCAAATAAAAGGTTTTAATACTCTTATAAAATAAATCGATGATCTTATACACTCGGTGTGAGCTTATAGTCTTATTCTCTAATTAAATTAGCAACAGTAACTACAATCTTAAAATTATTAAGAACGTCTGCCTCAAAATGAAACTTATAAAATATGCAAAAAAATAATCAACTCCTTTTATTGAAAATCGAATTAGTTGCTCATTAACATCATCGCAAAATTTTCTGATTAATGAAATGTTCGAAATAATTTTGTTCCCCGAAGAATGATGGATTTGTCGTTAGGATTAGTAAATACGAACAATGTACAATATTCTGGACGCATCACAATTGATAAAATGGCGGCTTCGTTGTTTATTTACGCGTTGCTTTCACGAGGATTTGTTTCCACTGGTTCTCTTATCCATGTTATTGTCATATTTACGGATTTAGAAACAAAATAAATGCTAACAAAAGCATAGTCTTATATTAGTTAAATAACAAAACAAATTTCCCGTGTCTATACAATAAGTAAAATGGCAGCTTGATCATTTGTTAGTGCTTTTCATTTACAAGGGTTTATTTTCGCTATATGTTTTAGACAGTAGTTACATTATTGTCACATTTATGTGATCAGAAGCCGAAACTTATAAAAGCAAAAACATATTCCTCCATTATTTTAACAGTCGAAAATTTGTTAGAAGTATAGTTGGCGAAATTGGCCTGCCATTTTTCCTAAATAATAAAAATTAACATTGAAAGCGTGAAGTAAAACCCTATTTAACTAAATGGAATTGAAAATAATTCATAAATAAACCTTAATTTCAAAGCTTTAAATCCCCCTCATATTTCCAATTTAATTTTAGTCTGGAACAAGTCATAAAAATCCAAATATTGTTAGCATTTACACCAGTTAAATATTTTTCACTATATAACTTCAATCCATGGCATGGTTACTTTTATTTCTAGGTATTTTAATAATTATAGAAACTTACATCTCAAACGTAGAGATGCGTTTGAATAAATAGAAATGCAATTAATAAAAATATTTCCTAAAGATGGCCGCGGGATTTGACGGCCGACAGTCGGAAATTTAATTTTAAATAATGAGTATATTTTTAAGTTGTATCACACTTACATTATTATTTATGTTCTATATGTCGCCTTTTATGTAAAACAGTTAACTTTTTTAAAGTTTATACTGCGAGTTTTATTCATATCCCCCCCCCCCTTAAACATGTTAACGATTGTGTGAAAACATCTATTTTGTTTTGAAATACACTTTTAGTTAATCGTTCCTCCCTTTTATAATTATTATGCATGGCGAATATTTTTCATATGCATATGATGTATTTATATTACTATATTCTCTAACGAACCGTCTTTAGTTCTTCATTTTTCTCGCTTATCACTTTTGAGGTAGGATGGAAATTAAAACTTTTATCACTGTATCCGTAATTTGTTCCTCAGCATTTTGCTTTCATCAAAGAGATCTCATTAGAAAGAAGTAAAAAGAGAAGCAGAAAAGTTTATATTTTAAGTAAAAGTTCATGTGATCTGCTTCCTTTTGCGTAGACTCATTTTGTTTCCTCTTTCTGCACATTTTCAGATAGAAGCCATTGAAAGAACATTTTTGAATATTATAAAATGATATTGCTTTGATGCATTTTTTAAAGATGCTTTTTCCTTTCAGAATTACGCATAGATTTAAAGATAGAATGATATATATTCCACAACAAACGTGGCTTCTAAAACCTCACAGTAAATTTTTCTTCGTTAATAGAAAATATAAAAATATTTTCGGTACATCGTCGTTTAAAAATTCTTTGCCTATTCATTCTATCGGGTCGTTCGGAATGTCTTGACTCTTCTGCAAAATCGATTAGTTCCAGATAATTCTAAAATTCCGCGCATTAATTACTTAATATTAGATATTGGAAGCAACATATAATAATACAATGATAGAATATTTCGATACGAATCAAGTTTCCCAAACGGGCACGACTATCCAAATGACCCAATAAATCAATGTGGGTGAGCCCGTTATAGCTTCTTCCATGTTTTTACTTTAGAAAAACGTTAAAATAACTTTTTTTTTCTTATACGTATATATTTCGCAAGTTCAAGGACTCGATTCCTGAGTGTTAAAATGGTAAAATGTATGAAATCAAAACACCTCCCAATGGCAAGCAAGGCGGAAACCCAAATGATCGTAAACATAGCATCCAAAAGACTATCAAGTTTCAGCAACTAATGGCATCAAACCGGAAATGCATTATCGTGACATAAAAAATCTAAACAAAAAAAAATGAAAAGTATGGCAGGCTAGATAAAACATTAAAAAAGGAGTCTTTAAATTAATTGATATGGAGTGCTCCAATAAAGTCTAAATCAAGCGGAATAGTGCATTTATGGATAATCGTGGCTGAAGTAAAATTGATGTCCCTCTTCTTCCTCTAGTATCCAATTTCTGTTCTGCCTCTTACCCGCTTGCCAAATATTTTGTTAACGTTTTCCTTTCTCTCAATTTCTAATATTCACACTGTTACGAATTTTAATTCTTTTGTAGATATCATTAAGAACTACATCCCCTTTCCCTGTTTGAGAATAGTTTCACTTGACGTTACATCTCTGTTTACACTCGTTCCTGTTCTTGTAGCACTTCAATGTTTACGTTGAATGTTACGTTTGGATTTTCCAATATAGGACAAAACACATTGACATTGAATATTATAAATACCACAATATTCTAGAGGAGGAGCGTGATCTTTTAATTGTTAAATTGTTAATTTATTGACAGGTTTAAATACCACCTTAAAACCATAATGTCTTAATATATTAGCAACTTTGAAGCTAATAAAACGGTAAAATAATGATATTAGAATAAAAAACTGGTGTAGCAGAAGAATCTAGATTATCGACAGATTTATTAAAACTATAATAAATAATCTGTTAATGTATGATAAACTGAATCTGCGAAGCATAGCAACAGATCTAATATTATTTAAATCTTAAGTGAGAGAATTATTATCTAAATAAATTAAGTGAGTTCTAATTATGAAATAAAGAAAAGCAGAAGCTTTTTGAGAAGGGTGGGGGTAACATGAATTAAAAATAGGGGTGAGTGTGATGGCAAGGTGTATACGGTAAACGCGAGTGTCTAATGAATTTAACTGACGAGTGACTAAAACATCTAGAAATGGAAATATATTATCGTTTACAATTGCATAAGTAAATTGAATAACAGAACACATTTAGTTTAAAATAGTCAAAATACTATTAATAAAAGAAACATATAGGTCAACGAGTGTAAAGGAATGATCAACGTATCTGCAATAAGCCGGAAAGTTGATGAGACTAAAAAAAATATTCTGAAAATAATGCATGTATAAATCGGCTAAAAATAGACTAATGGGGTCACCCATTAATAAACCACCAGATATTAGAAAAGAATTGATTAGAAAATTGAAATGTATTTTGTTTTAAACAAATGCTGAATAATTCAATAATGCGATTAATTTCATAATCTGTATAATGGAACTTTTCTAATCTGACAGTGAGACATTGTAGTACTCCAAGAACAAAAAAATGTATATAGAAAGATTAGAAAGATCTAACATCAAATGAAACCATTCTCAAAGATGGGGACGGAGAGTAGTTCTTAATGAGATTTACAAAACTGCTAGAATTCTTAAGAGTGTGAACATTATAAATTGACAGAAAAGAAAAACGTTTAACTAAATATTTGGCAAGCTGGTAAGAGGCAGAACCAATATTAGATATTATAGGATGGAGAGGGATTACAATTTTATGCAATTTTGGTAAAGTGTAAAAATAACTACAGTTAATAAAGGAAGGAATTGATGACAATTTTTTATATTGTCATCAATACAAGAAGAGGATATAATAGTTTTCTGTGTTCTTGGTTTTTGAGAAGAGGGTCATAAGTTCAATTTTATTTCTGCCACGATTTTCCAAAAATACACTACTCCGTTTGATTTAGATTTTTGGAAGCACTTCATATAAATAAATTAAAAAAACTCTTGGTTAGTGATTTATCTAGCGTGCCACACATTTCAACTTTCTGGTTAGATTTGTTATGCCACGATACTTTATTTCCGGTTTGATTGTACTGGTTACTGGAACTTGACAGTTTTTTTGGTGCTGTTTTTACTATTATTTGCGTTTCTGCCTTGCTTGTAGTTGGGGAGTTGGGTTGATTTTATACATTTTAACATTTTAACACTGAGGAAGCAAGTCCTTTAACTTGCGAAACGTATATGTATGTTTAGAGGTTTTAATGATGGCGTGTTTTAAATGTTGTATTTTATTTATTTAGTTTCCTACACAAGCTTTTTATCAACAATTTACGTTAATTACACTAACAATGTAAAATGTATTGTGAGACAAATCTTTAGATGTATTAAACTGTAGGAATGGCCCGGCTTTCCGAATATCCAGTGTATCAGCAGTAACTGAAAATAAATTCATTAATATGATAAACATTCTAATATATAATTTCGTAATTATTCAATTATTTAATTTAATATTTATCACATCTTCTCGAGCTCCATAGCAAAAAATACAATTATCTGTATAACATTAGGAACGAAAGGCTTAACACTTCAAAGGGCAGATATATGTTATTTATAATTATTATTCATAATTCGTATTTGTCAAACGGCGTTCAGAATTTTTAAATAAAATTTTGCGTTTATACTGACCATGAAAAAACGAAGCATGTTTTTAAAACTTTTATTTGAAATATAGGAAGTTGTGTACCTTTAACCTCACAGCTTTATGTCTCTCCCTTTATTCCTCTATCTGTCTGCCTGTTTCTCTATTATCTACCTATCTGGAAGACTCTCTGTTTGTATATCTGTCATCATATCTAGTATTTAACTAAATGTCTCACGATATATACCTGTTTGTATGCTTGTTTATCTCTATTATTATCTTTCTGTATTCAGTTATTCATTCACTTACTTTATTAATTGAATTTCATTCATTCATTCATCATTTAAGTATTTTTTCCTCTTTTTTACAATCTTTTTTATTCATTCATTTATTCAATCATTCACATTCATTCAGTCATTAAAAAGTATACTACAAACCGCGAATTTAAGCATTTCATTTCATATAATCGAATCTCAGAATTAGTTGATTTAAAAATCTATGTCGAAGTTCCTCTTATAAACGTTTTTTACAGTGTAGTTCAAACGGTTATGTCCTAACGGCACATGTGAGTCGGTTAGGAATGTAGAAACTGGGAGTCGGACAATCGATCTTGACGGTGTAATTGCATCGTCTCTGTGACACCATGAAAAGAAAACAATCAGTGTAAAAGGACCTTTATATTACAAAAACCTTAATCAAAGTACAAAACGAAAATGAAAAGTGTTACAACTCTTAACAAGTGGTCTGAATTTCCCCCATTATCCGTGATGCATTTTACTAACCAACATCACTTGGAATTGAGAACATGTTCTAATAGGAACTGTTCCATGATATATTAATCCTCAGACGTAAACCTTTTGGATTTCTACTCTGGGTATATGTTAGGCGTCAACGAATTGTTCCGTAGGCCATGGAATTCATGTCACAGTCTCTGGAGCAGCGGAACATGTTCAGAAGACTTCTAGCCAATTGGAACATGTTCATGATTCCATGCGTTGCTGTGTAAAGCATGCATCACGGCTAATTGGATACATTTTGAGAATTAGTCAAGAATTCTAACATTTTTATTTGTATTTATTGCTTCAATAACTTTTTTTTTTTTTTTTTTTTTTTTTTTTTTTTTTTTTTTTTTAATTAGCAACCTTGTTTTTCGTTTGTTATCTTTACTTATCGTCATGGCCACGATGAAACTGAACCATCATGATCACTTTTCTGACCTCCAATTCCTATGTAATTTAGCTCCTCATGATCTGATGCACCCACCTTGGATACGACCTTTTGAATCATTATGTATATGCAAGATAGATAAACGGATACAATTTTACATCTCTTTTTTGCCAATTTTCTATTCCATTAAGGAAAAATGAATGGTTTTGGCATTTGATTTTGATAAAAGTGGTCATTTATCGTTTTTGAATTATTTCAGGAAAATTTTAAGAGGTTTTTTTATATTTTATTATTGTTTCATGTTTTTTTTCTTTGAAAAAACAGCAATTCTTGAGGAGCATATATTATTTTGTTCAGATATGTTTCACTTTTAGTTGTTCTTCGAAATTGCTTTGACACCTTAATCAAAGAACAGAGAAAAACCATTAAATTTCAAGTTTCAAAATTAAGTTAAATAGCAGAGATGATGTGATTTATGTGGGTGCGTCTTCAAAAGGCTTTAGAAAAATATACTTCTGTTTTTACAAAATAAATGCACATAGTTTTGAAAAAAACTATAAACACAGTTGCTATATTCATAAAATTAAAACATTATTAGTCATTCAGAGGGCTGCTAATGGTCACTATTTTTTTCTTCAATTTGTATCACTTTAAAAAAATTGTTTGTATTAAATTTCTGCTGCCGTTGTTGTGCAAGTAAACGGAAAAAAATACAGTTTAAAAAAATGCTACGAATATAACTTGAACAAGCTGACAGTGTACACTTTCATTTCTTGTTATTGTGCTTTTGTTTATTATAATTTTTCGAAAGTATCCTTAAATTAGAAAACCATCGATCAGGATTAAAAATCGAAAAGTTTATTTTACACAGTTTTTTTTAAAAATAATTTAAATATAAAAAAAATTACATAAGTATAGCTTTTTATATTTAAATGTTTTGCGGAGTGATCACAATTTAGCTATTGTCAAAGTCATCAAAATTTGCTTCATTTTTTGCAGAAAAGTGAGACTTTAATAGGTGTAATCGCAGAAGTGTGAATTTAGCGCATGTTTTTGGAGAGGGAGGGAGGGCATAGTCATGCACCTAATTCAAACCGCTTGAGTCAGACGATGCTCAAGTGATGGTTACAAAAAGAGAATCATGCGAACCTAGTGGTCTATCGCGTAAGTTTTTTCAGCAATCTGTATTTTTTATTAACAACAGAATTTCGTGGAAATTCATCGTTCTGCTCATTTCTATGCATCGATTTGAATATTGAGAAATGCAGCACAGTAATATAGACCCTAGCGAAAGTCCTAACTACCGTGCAGGCACTCTCGTTACCAGTGTTGCTTTGCGTTAGCCAGCTGTTGTTGCGATAGTAAAATAGAGTGTACGTTGTTTATTTCGGTGGAATTTCTTTCCTCATTAGCTTGTTGGGCAGATTATGTTTAGTTATTAATAGAACTTTTTTGGTAGAATGAATGTGATAAAGAAATAAAATATCAAAATAATAAATGTTAAAAAAGTAATAAAATTTCAAAATTATACGTTAAAAAAAGGATGATTAACCAAAAAAATGTAAATAAATATATATCTGTATGAATAACACATGTTTAAAAAAAATAAATAAAAACAAAGATTACAAAAAAGTTCTACTAAAAAATGAAAATTAATTATAATGAAAATAAACCGTAAGAAGGTAAACAGAATGGATGATCCGCAACTGCATTTCTCACGTGTAACGTTCATGCCGTGTCATTTCTGACGTGGTTATATTTTTCTTACCTGAAGATTTTTAACCTTTGATTACGAGAGTAGTCTGCACGGTAGTTAAGACTCCTGCTAGGGCCTTGTACACAGTAAAGGAATTCCTCATTTTTTTTTAATCAAAAAAGTTGCTCAAACAGGAACTTCATTTTTCTCTTGACAAAATTTTCTTTAACAGTAAACATTTTGTAAAATAAAAACCTAATTCAATTTGTAAATTTAACCCTTTATCTACCGATGGTACTTATAAGTACCATTAAAATTTCTTATTATAAATTCTTTTAATACGCCAATTAGTTGTAATACTGTTTAAAATGAGTTACGGATACATTACTGTATCTTGTCATAAAAGTATTATTGGATACAAAAAAAAAATAAAAATTAAAGTAAATTAAATTATAAAGAAGATTTCTTTTGCCTTTGTATCTTTTCAGCGTTCTTGACGCTGATAAAAGAGGATGGGGATTTTTGAATTCGGAAATATTTCTGCATTTGTATTGCAAGAACATCATATTTGTACATTTTAGAGCTCTACAAAATACTAAGAAAACAATTTAAAATAACAGATTTGAGTGGGGTTTTACATATTGCACAAAATCCCTGCAAATTAAAATTTAATTAATCCTTCTAAATCCTTCAAATCTTCTAATGTTCTTCAAAATTTTATTAAATGCTTGTGTATTTTTTTAATTTGGTTTAAACAGTTTGCGTAAAATGCTTTAGAATGTAAAATTTTCATGATTTCATAATGTGGGAGATAAAGGGTTAAACAGAGATTAATAAAGTGGAATTTAAAATAGATTTCAAAATTTAGATAAAACATAAAGTATAATGCACCTTTATTACGATTCTTTTAACTTACAGGCACTGTTTTTTCATGTGCCTTACCCGCTCACCCATCTCGATTCAACTTATTGAAATTTTCTTGGATACAAGTACTCATATGTCACAGCTACGATTCACTTTCATTGGAAGAAAAAATTGAATTTCAGTTAACGAAATTACGGAACGAATTACGGTGGTTAGTAGAGTTATAGAATCTAGATTTTAAAGATTTAGTTAAGCAAACGATAATTCAAAAAATGTATAAAAAACAGCAGTCAATAATATTAAACGAAGCAGCTCTAAATGTCGATCACAACAATATCTAGCAGCTCAGACAAAACAATGTACATGTATTTCAATAAGAAATTACTTCTCACAGTACAATTTAAATAGATAAAAAACAATGACAGCTTATTGGTTTGGTTTGGTTTGGTTTATGCCGGCCAATTATCTACGCTTGGGTTATAGGCCCAAATGGGTGGGATGCCCTCCGTGGGGGTCTTTCTAAGGGAACTTAGTCCGTATTTACTCAAGGTTCGAGGAAAACCACGGAAAATTCCGAACGATTAGACCGACGGTCGCGATTGGGTTCGAACCCAGCACCTACTGTCTACCAGTTTCGAGGCCAGAACTTTGCGGCCACTGGTGGGGCGACAGCTTATTGGACTAAATTATTTTTACTTGTGGCAAAAAAAAAAATTGCTAGTTATATCGTGCTATCATCAATACAAAATGCGATTCAACTATGAATCAATGCAAAATAAAATATAATCATATTCTGCATTGATTACGATTCTATAAGGGTACTGAAATGAGTTTGCTGCAAGTAAAAATGTTTTGCTGTTATAAATGTTGTTTGTATCTGAGTATAATTTATAATTTTCTTTATATGCTATATTTACATAATTTTATTTATTTTTTAGCCATCAGATGTCGCTACGATTGAAATGTATCATGGATATCGCTCGACATTTATCGGTTAAAAATTCCGAAAACTTTATTTAAAGCATTACTGGAGTAGGTAGTTGCCTTAGACATTTTAGTTGAGATGTCACTGTAAAACAAAAGCATTAAACTGTAAAATATGAAATTGTGTGATTTATATCTACATTCTTACGCAAAACTAATATATATATATATATATATATATATATATATATATATATATATATATATATATATATATATATATATATATATATATATATATATATATATATATATATTATTTATGTCATTTGATTCGTTACAGATATTTAAGAAGCTCTCGAATTGGCTTAGCGAATGACAGAGGATATCAGAAAGAGAGCTAAATATGTGCAATGTAGTGATAAGTACAGAAAATGAAGTAAACCACTGACATAGATTATTACTATAAATAATGTTATGTTGGCTGTTACTACAAAATTTTCCATCTAGCTCAAGTTCCGCTAAATATTCGATTTGTTCCCCATCAAAACAAGTTTCTTTATTCGTACATCTTCGGAAAAATGTTATGTTGTCTGTAAGTATAATATTTTCCTCCTAACCAATGCCCGTAGATCCGCATATGAAGTCTCATTTTTGCAGATTTTGTTTCTCTGCGATTAGGCTATTTTGTGAATATCTCAGAGATTAGCAAATATTAACTTAAGGAAAAATTTCACCAATAAAATTTTACAGCTAAAAGTACGTTAACAGCAAAAACATCTTGTCAGTCATATTTTTAAAGAAGCGTTTTTTTCAAACCAATGCCTGAAAAAAAGGAGAACGCAGAGTTGTTTTAAGCTGCCAGAGCCAGCAATTCACCTGATCAACGCGTCACAGAAACTGCTTTCCCACCTTTTTTAACTAAAGCATGAAAAATTAAAACAAAATATCTGAACAATTAGATTGTGACTTAAATGTCAAGATAAAAAAATTGAATTGCATATGTAATATAAAATTTTTACTAAGACTTTTTTATGTATATTTTTTATATTTTTATACTCTAAAAAATCATTTTTTGTGTGTACAATTTACGTACTTTTACTTCGTTATACTTTTACAGGCTTATAATCAAAATACATCCCACAGTTGTTAAGATCGTGAAAGTCCCATATTTTCTGACAGAAATATTTTCATGTTACTTTTTGCCATATTTACGAAATCAGTTATATTGGGGAAAAAATCCATAAAACATACATAAATAAAAACGCTAATACATTGGCTATGAGCGAGTTTTTTTTTATTACTATTATTTTTTAACACAACCAAACCGATTGGTCATTTCTTATTTTTTTTTTTATTGTTTATGTAATAAATCTTTTACGAAAAGGTATTTTCTTTACGCGCGTACTTATGAACTCAAATTCTTGCTATATATTTAATTCCATTTTCTTTATTGCTTTCTATCAAAACAATTTTCTTTATTCTTACGCCTGCTTTCTCTCAAATACTACCTTATAACTCTCGCTAAATTAAAAGACGATAGAAAACAGGTGACCTATGGCTCAGACAAAATAGTCGAGATTTAGCGGGGGGAAACATCGTTTTCTCAATGGCTTAACCAGTAAGATTATTTTTATCAAAAATTATTTTTATTTATAGTAATTAGCTTTAAGTACAATAATCTCGACTTGAAACAACATTTATGAATTTTTATAATATCTCTTATTTAGAACATTATTTAATATTTAGGTTAAGAAAAATATGTTTTGCCATGAAATTGAAGTATGATTATTGTCCAAAATCTAGTACTTGTTTTAACGGCTATCGTTGTTTTAATTTATGGATTTAGAACTTTTAGTATTCTAAGAATAAATACAGGTTATAAATTAAAAAAAGTTTTGAAATCTATTTTACTCTGTTTTGAAGTTACTTAATTCATTACTCATTTTTACTTACTCATTATGCGTAGTATAGGGTAAATCTTGCAATCGATTTCAAAATCGAAAATTTTTTTCAAGGAATTACAAGTTTCAGACACTGGAGATTTCAAAAAAACATATTTTTAGAAAAAAAAAATTGCTATTCGTCTGTTTTTGTGCCAGTAAACGCTATATCTCCCGAACAAATTGAGGTAGACCCTTGAAATTTTGCGTGTACTTAGTATGTAATAATGAAAAGAAGGCTATTTAGTATCAGTAACTTCGATTATTCAGAACTTAGTCAGGAAATATACTTTATGATGAAAGGTATATACATTTTTGGAATTTTTTATTTTAACAAGTGAAAGTATAAGACGATAAAGTAACACAAATTTTGCATAAAAAAGGAAGTCGATTCGAAAATTAGCTGTCGAGATATTTTTAATCATATTTTACACACTCTTCGATTTTTCATGACACTGTACTTCATTTAAATTTCAATTCAAACACATTTTTTAATTGGATATGAGACACTCAATCTGACGCAACAAATTGTTAGTTAGTAAGAATATCATTTTTGGAGTTACAAGGATGGGTTTTTTACACAGTTCGGTACTATTTTAGTAGTTTGGCGTTTTATATAATTTGTCGGAATTTATTCATCACAATTCACAAATAGAGTTTGACTATTTTATAAAAAATATTAAACTTTTGTTTAAATCTTATTTTGGAATTGCAATGCATTTTTTAAACAGTGTTTTATTATCATATTTTATAATATACATAACCGGATAGGTAAGTATTACGATGGCCCCCGACGACTAGTTTAAAGGATGTTTTCAGGATACTAGGTAGGAAATATCTGTAAATTATATCAGTAATTTTTTACCCCTTTACTGTAGTGTGCCATGTGTCATATCTGATGCACATCTAAAAACATTATAAATTTCATTTTGTGCCGTGAATTTGGGCAATTAAATGTCGGTCCTTGATCAGGAACAATCGGAAGAATGAATGAACATTTATTTTGTTCATGTCAGATGTCTGCTTTAGACAAAAATTTACAATTTGTTCTTCAAAAACAAAAGTAATTTCGATCAAGTTATAAAAGTCAGATTTACTTGGAAATCTTACGAATTATTTTTTCTGAATACATAAAATACTACTATAAAGATAGTTGCAGAGTGTTACGAGCATAAAATTGATTGATTTAAGCTCATTTACTCGCAAAATATAGCAATAGGAAATTTTAAACAACTTAACTGTGTACACATGGACACGCTGTAAAATATAGAAATTTAGCTGCATATTTGAAATTTAATTTCTTTTGCTGTTTTCCCATTATTATACTAACATATAGGCTTCAAATAATTATTTTCTTAAAAATAGAAAAAGTCGTGCTGTATAAAGTTAAATTTGTATTTAAAAAATAATATTTTGTTATGATTGATATTTTTGTAATTAGTCGAACTATAACCTTAAATTTGCATGAAGCAATATTTAACAAATTAATATATCTCTATTAATAAATCGTTTAGAGAAGATTTGTCTTTAATTACTAATTAGTGTTAATAGCAATATACATGGCAGGGTTAAAGAGACATTATATTATCGCGAAGCGGTTCGTAAGGCAATAATGCATGCAAACATTTTTCCTCAGCAATATTTCTTAAGCTGTGCAATACTGTTTTAAAGTGTGAATATATAAAAATGATGTTTTTTGAGTCTCAGTTAGATTAGTTATTGTAGATGAACGTAGAATTAAATGAAACTGATAGAAATTTTGGGACAATGATTATTGATATTGGTTTCCAGTTAATGCGATTAATAGAAAAATTCAATGGATGTGTTAGAATGTGTTTCATAATCCCCCTTTGTTTTTATTTTATTCTGTGTGAAAAGAATACTAAAAATATCCTTGTAAATGCATCTAATTGTGTCGTTTTGAAAAGATGCGTATGTTTTAAAAATATTTGTTCCAAACAGAAATAATAATAGTCTAATAGAAGTAGTGAATTTGAGAAGTAACTTTTTTTTATTAATAACTATATATTTATTACGAATGCTTACTCCATTTCTGTAATAAAGGAAATTTCTTGATGCTAATAAAATTATGAAAGGTGAAAAAAAAAAGAAGAAAGCTTTTCCCTTTTTTCTCTTACATAAGAGTAGAATTATTTTGTAGGTAATAGCATTATTTGCAGTAATCGAATATCCAAGACGATCTTTTGTTACATTTTTCATCTTTGCCGTTTTGTGCTTCGTTAGCAATTTTTATTGAACATTTATATTTTTATTAAGGCATAAAATGTCAGATTGTCATTATAGAATTTCAATAATAGTGATCAGTTTTAGGTAGTTTCTGACACAAAAAAGCAACCTTTTAAAACCTTCAAGAGAAAAAAAAATCAGAAATTTTCGGTACATAAAATATCTGATATGATCTTTAAAAAAAATCATTGTTTTACTTAAAAAGAGATTAAAATAGAGCTGAAACAAGTTAAAAGTATACATTTTATTTTAAAATGTTTAGTACTTTCAATCTTTTTCAAGTTTTTCACCAGAGAATATTTTAATAAGTACGACGGAGATTTGGAAAATAAGTTTCCTCTGTCTACTATGATCAGAGTTGTGTATGAAAATAAAAAAATAGAAGGAGACATTAAAGATGAGACGTATCTTTAATTTCCCACTTAATTACCAAATGCATTGAGACATTTGTCATATCGCTTGATAAGCTTCAAGCCTCCAGGAAAAACCCAGAGCTTTGCATACGGAAGAACGGTTTGTTTATCCATATACAAATTCCGGATGTTTTCATCCAGGGTTTTTTGCAGCTTATCAAACTGTATGACAAATGTCTCAGCATGTTTAGTATTTATATTAACAAATTAACTTACGTCGTACCTTTCATGTCTCATTCTATTGTTTGACTTTTATACACGCCCCTGTGCACAGATACTAAGAGAAACATATTTTCTAACTCCCACTTATGGTTATCAATAAGTATATGTTAATATTATATTGTATCAAATTATTTTTATATTTTAATTATAATAATATTCTCATGTGAAGAGCTTGGAAATATTTGAAAGTACTAAGGAGTTTTAAATGAAATGTATATTTTTAACTTGAAACTTCCCTTTCATTATTTTAATTGACTTTTAAGTAAAACAGTGAAATTTTTAAAATTCACATTATGTATTTTATGTTCAAATCAAGGTAAAAAAATTGCTTATCGGATTATAATTTTATTTTTACTTTCCGCTTACTTTTCCCGATTTTATTTTTACTTACGTTTTCAAGGATCACGACCCCCGCAACCCCCCTAACAACTACCCTATATATAAAGTATATATATTAATTTTTTTTAAGGAAATACAATTTTTATTTATCATCTGATTTGTGTATGAATATACTTGGGTAGATCACTTATGAAAATCTCATTGTCCATCTTTATAGGCCATCTTATTTTTAAATTTACTTAAAAATTCAAACTCAAAAATATTAAAAAAAAAAAAAACCCGGTAATTTAAATTTTACCGGTGACATCTTGTCCGTTGGTGACATCTTGCTACCGTTTCGGAATAGTTTTGAAATGACATAGAGATGATCCGCATCTGATTTTCACACGTCTGTCTCTACCGCGCAATAGCTGCGGCGTCAAAACTTCCTTTTTTAAAAATATAAGTTTAACATAGTGAAAAATTCTTCACCTGTAGTCTACCATTGAAATTGAATAATACATAGTATATTAACACCTTGTAATTTTACGGCCACACCATTTGCTGAGAGGTTGTGCCTCGGTAACCGGTAAATGGGAGTTGCTGGCTTCAAACCCAATCACGCCCGTCAGCTCAATCGTTCAAAGTTTTCTGCGGTTTTCTTCGAATCTTGGATTTATATGCGTAAATACGGATTAGGCAGCCTTAGAAAGACCCGAAGTGAGGGCAATCCCCACCCTCAGAGACAGGGTACTCGCTGTCTCTAGCCATTACAGCAAATATTTGGTGAGTAAAAGGACAATCAGAATCGCAAAATTGCGAGTGCTCAATATCTGCTCTTTTTGTGCTCTTTTACAGTTGAGATTCTTATTCACACTACTGTGCGATTGATGTCACTTTTCATCTTTAATTGCGCAATGCCATTTACATTATTATTTATAGAGCTAGTGGCTCAACACAAATTCAGTTTAGAATCAGCCAAAGACAACGATAAGATTATGTGAAAAGTATTTCTATGTTGTCAGTTTATTACTATCTTTGCTCAAGTATAATCGCAAACAAAATTATTTGCATCAAGCGCCAAATTGAAAAAAGTTTAGATGAAATTTGCCATTTACTGTCCTGTTTATTTGTTGTGTGCAAAATATCAATGGCCAATCATCAATTTTTTCTATAGGTTATAGTCAAAATCTTATAGTAAACTTCCGCTAAATGAATGTTTCAAATACTTAGAAATTTAAGAGATATTTAGAATATACTTACTTTTAATAGTTTTTGTAGTGTGTAACAAAAACGATCTAAGCAATGACAAAAAATTGTGTTATTTTACACCACGTTAAAAAAATCGGGTATAATAAATGGTAAGAGGTAGATTTTTCACTGATTCACGCAGAATCTACTTTGCTAACATTTGTTTTCATTTTGCTACTGTTTTTTATTTCATATTTGCCAAAACAGCTAATGTTAATCAAAAATTAGTCAGAACCCTGATTAGGGCCTATATCTCTTAAGCTGAAAATTGGCCGTCGTAAATACAACCAACCAACTTTGTAATATTATGTTAATTTCATTTGCTAAAAGATTTCTTTTAGCTGCTAAGTTAACTCTTTAAAACCTCTAAAAATACATACTTTGACTGCTTGTATGTTTGAACTCTATCCGAATCATTTTCAAAACAAATAAAAATATTCTAAAATTGCATGGTCTTAAAAGCAATAACGTTAAATTTGTACGTATTATGCACGTTATTTTTATTTTACTCTTATTAATTATTATTAAATAAGCATCCAAATAAAATATTAATTAAGTCATAATATGAAAGAATACATGAAAAATTGAATGATGGCGTATCATAGAACATGAAGTTTTAAGACATTTTTATTTGGTTTGAAAATGACATTTGTAAACGAAAGGGGAGTTTGAAACTTGTAAACAGTCAAAATAAACGTATTTTTACTAATTTAAAGGGTTAATTTACACCATTTGTGACGGTTGGATACACACGCAGGGTATTATTTGTACCGGTAAGGAGGTTCTGTAGATGAAATGAAGACATAATTCTAGATATAAGTTTAAAACCACAGTTTATTTAAACTGCTAGGATTCAGGGAAAGTGGAGCGTCAATTCACTAATTTCAATAATTATTCACAATACCAAGAGATTAAGTTGAAATTATACTCACAACCCTCGGCGTAGTCTCAGTCGGGGCACTTCAAACCAACTTCTTGTTCAGACTCAGCCAAACGCTAGATTAAAACTTTATAAGACAGCCCGTAGCTGTAAACACTCTTTATTATAAAAAATATTCAACGTAATTAAACTATCTCTTAACACCGGCACTCTTCCTGGATAGCTCCGCTGGTGATAAACTAAGTCGGCAAACGCTGCGGCTATCTCACTCTAAAACTCCTAGCTAATTCCCTGGAAACTAATAATAACTCGCTATAGCACGATCCAATACACCTGGCTGGCTTCCGCCACATTCTCCTTACACCCACACACTTCCCCTTCTCACTACCTTCACTGCACACACTCCAACTCAAAGCTTTTATACGTTGCAAACTGAAGTCGATACTATAAATTTGCATATTACTTCTAACCGCGACATAACTGTAGAATTGAGAGCTACACACACGCTCTAGAAAGTTAAAGTAAAATAAAGGATAGAGGTCGCTTTCACGCTACACATGTAAAAACATTGACGTCACGATCTCACAAAAATGCTATAGTGCCTTTATCACAAAGGACACTCCCTCACACATTTACCGATTGAAATTAATGTAATTGAATAATACATGAAAACATTTCTTAACATTGAAATGCATTTTCAATACAAACAAATAAATAACATCTTTAAGGAATGATTTATAATGTAAAATACTCATCTTTTAATCTTTAAATATCGAATTCTGTTAAAAAATGAGTTTCTTATAGATCATATGTTTTCCGAAGCTCATAAAAAATAATAATAAATAAAAAAAAGAGTTTTAACATGCTCAAAAAACTACTGTCAGTAACAAAAGATTTAAAATTAGTTTCCTGATGCGCTTTACGAATTTTAAGTTCGAAAAATTTGTATACTAATTGAGTCTAAGATTTCACATTTGGAATCCAAATATAAAGTCGACCGCGCATTCTAAATATGACATCTAAATTAGGAATTAACACTGGAAATTTTAACTCTTGATATAATTTAAGCATATGGAGAATTCTTCTGGCAAATTACTCTGGCTTTACAAAATATAATAAATAAAGAACTTTGTTGCAAAAAGATTTATTCTGGAATTTTTAAAATTTGACGCACAGTCACCATTGACATTTTTCTTGTTTTCGAAAAATATAGACATGTGTGATAATGTTGTATCGACAGCTAATACGTAGTCAATTATTTTTCTATTTTAATTCTCCATCTCGCATAGCCAAATCTAGATTCATATCTTAGCTTATAAAAGTAGTTTTTTAAATATATTTTCAGTTAAATTAATTAAAAATCTTACATTACAAAGGAATTTCTAGTTTACTTTAACAATCTACAAAGAAAAGGTGTGTCGTCTGAAGTTTCTGCTGTAGTTTAAATGAATTATTTGAGAATTTGAATAAATAATTAAAAAAACGTCGTTCAGGTCACATGTGTACTGGTTCAAAGATTTCTATTTGTTTTAGAGAATTGTTGAGACAAGAACGGGAAAAAATATGATCTAAAGCTATGTGTTTGAACAAGCAGCACATTTGTTTAAAAATAAATGAAATGTTGCAATTTCATGCGAAGAAAAAAATTTTAATTTTATACTGTGAATAGAACAGAAAAGATAACTTAATAGACATACAATTGCAATTATCAATATAAATTACATTCATTATTTTAACTAAAAAGCAAATTTAAAAATACATTTCAAGTAAAATGGTAATAATAGTGAATTTTGATTATAATTGTGTCAAGGTGGTGCGTCCCATTTAATTTTAGTTACAAAAAGTCACAACCGTACCAGAAGTTTTAAAGAAAATCAATTTCTTTGTGAATGCATTTTCATCACTTTTAGCAAGAAACTATTAAAATAGTTTTTATGTTTCAAGTGATTATTCATTGTAATATTATATTTTTTTAGTAAAAATACTTTTAATAAGACATACCTTTAAATGGTTAGATTTTTTGTATCCTAAGTCACAACAAAACACAATTTATTTTAAAATAGAAAACTATCTATATAACACATTTTTGTACGACATTATCTAATAAATTAGAAGACATTTTTCAAATTTTACGAAAACGTTAGAAATTTTACATTTTCTTACTTACCATCCAATTTCAAGTAAAAAAAAATCCTTTTGCTCTCAGTTTTATTTTATAATCAATTTGAAATTTTTCAGAGCTATCATTTGCTCTTTTCTTATTTTATTATCACAGGCTTACACTGATACAAAACAAATTAAAGCTATTCATCAAATTCTACGAAAATGTAAGAAATTAGATATATTCATACGTAATACTCAATTTCAACTTGAAATAAAATCTCTTTCTTCTCAATTTTATTTTGTAATGAATTTGAAATCTTGCGTTTGCTCTTTTTTTATTCTGTTATCACAGGATTACACTGATACAAAACAAATTAAAAGCTATTCATCAAATTCTATGAAAATGTAAGAAATTAGATATATTCATACGTAATACTCAATTTCAACTTGAAATAAAATCTCTTTGTTCTCAATTTTATTTTGTAATGAATTTGAAATCTTGCATTTGCTCTCTTTTTATTCTGTTATCACAGGCTTACACTGATACAAAACAAAAAATCTCTCCATAATTTTTTTTCTCCATGTTTGAAACAATTTCACTTAGAATCAACTGCTTCTTTTAACTGAAAATGTTTACCTCAAAATTTGTGGAAATTTACTCATTCAATTAGCAAATGAATATCTGTATCAGAATAAAAATTTTGAAAGAAGATAGGGGAATCTTCTAAGAAAAGTAGTACACTAAATTTTCTTAGAGTTCAAACTTCTAGGTGCGTTTTGAATTATATCAGTGCATGGAAACTACAGTAATCATCCGGTCAGTCTGTCTGTTGGCACATGAAAGCCAAAAGTCAAAAGGTATATTATATACATTAAAATATATTTGAAATACTAGTATATTTATTTTAAGATACGTTATAAATGCTTTTTAATCGTTTAAAGTAAGAAAGCTCTATAGCCATATATTATCTATCATGATAAAAATTGTGACACTTTCAATATTAATTTTATGAATTACAAGCAATTAAAAAGATTTTCCAAAACTCAATGAATGTGAATTTAATTATACAATAACAAGATTACATGTTGCACAGAATCAAATTTATCTTAACATGCAAGATGAGATAATTTGTTTCGAAACCTGTTCATTAAGAATGTGTAACTTTGAAAATTAATGAAGTAAATAATTGGTTTACTTACTTAGTCTAAACTTGGTTCATTTTTGGTAATATAGATAAATCATTTTTACCCTATTCTTCTTCATG
>OZ025292.1:28744929-28957790 GCA_964019185.1 Maratus speculifer
GTCTTGCGTTCAGATTAAAATTTTTCTAATATTTTAAACAATTGAATTTTTTTCTTTAGACTAACTTTGATGGGATTATGGTTTTACCACTTTTATTGATTTTGTACATTTAATATTTTTTTAGCTTGCTCACTAACGCCTCAAGTACAATTTTTACATAAAAAATGTCGATAATGTATTACAATAAAGTGACGAAATTTATTATAAGTTATACATTTGTATATTAGCCGCATTCCAAGCAAATCGCTGCTTATAGAACATTTGTTGATTCTGATAATTTCAGTGGTTTAAGCGCGTAGTTTCATAGTATGTCTGTTGCATTTTTGTTTCAATAATATTTTTTTATTACTTTATTAATCTTATGATGTAGTTTTAACTTTGATATGGAGTATTAGTCAGAAACAAATGCTGAATTATTAGTATTGTTTTAAGTGGGAATGTGTTAATGTTGTGTTTTCGGCTGCGCAGGATAGGTATAGATTGATAAAAAATGATACTTTAAAATTATTCTGAATATTGTTAAACAATAAGTAAATTAAGATAGTTTTTATATAGCATTCAAACAATTAAATTATTACTATTATTTTACGTGTTTGATTTATAAAAAAATTTGCGACAAAAAGCAGTTAAATAAAAGCAAATGAAAAAGGAAACTAGTTGGATGTGTCAATCCCAAAACTTTCTTCTATCTCATAAGAACATTTTAATATTAAAAAAAAACATGGTGACCCCAAAGTTACCCACTATCGAATTTCCTCGAACATTTGACCTAGCCTAATGAGATTCTGTAGCCGAAAAGCCTAAAAAGCAAAATGTAATTAATATTCTGAGAAAATGATCTTAGTAGTGCCTCATGTTGGATAATTTATAGTAAAACCTAATAAGCATCTATTTATGTCAAAACCTAACAGAATCTGAAATTTGATCGAATTTCGTCCATTAGTTCTTCAGTTATAGTTATAACAAAAAATTTGCAAAACGTAGAATAGCAACACCATATCTTGGACAATTTATGCCAAAACGTAAAAAAGCGTCTAATTATGTTATGGTGTAAAAGAATCTGAAGTTTGATGAAATTCTGTGCATTAGTTCTTGAGATATAGCTAGTTTAAAAAAACCGTGTAAAATATAGCACAGCAGCGCCATCAGTTGAAGGATTTATAACAAAACGTAATCATCGTGTAATTATGTTATATGTCATTTTGTAACAAATTCTGAAGTTTGATGAAATTCTGTGCATTGGTTGTTGAGATATAGCTATAGGAAAAATCGTGCAAAATGCAGCATAGCTGCACCACCTGTTGCAAGGTTAATACCAAAATGTAATCAGCGTCTAATTATGTTATATATTCTAGTGTAACATAATCTAAAATTTGATGAAGTTCTCAGCATTAGTTCTTGAGATATAGCTATCGCAAAAATCGTGCAAAATGTAGCATAGCAGCGCCACCTATAGGTCAGTTCACACCAAAACCTTATCAGCGGCTATGTATCTCAAGGTATAGCGGAATCTGAAGTTTGGTGAAATTCTGTGCATTAGTTCTTGAGATATAGCTATCATGAAAATCATGAAAAACGTGGTATAGCAGCGCCACCTGCAGGCCAATTTTCACCAAAACTTAATCAGCGTCTATGTATATTAAGGGGTCACAGAATCTGAAGTTTGGTGAAATTCTCTGCATTAGTTCTTGAGATATAGCAATCTTGAAAATCATGAAAAACGTAGTATAGCAGCGCCACCTGCAGGCCAATTTTCACCAAAAACCAATAGGCACTAATTCATATCAAGGTCTAACTGAATATAAAATTTTATTAAATTTCGAGCATTAGTTCTTGAGATAGAGCGCCCACAAATTTTTTGTCACATACAGACAGACAGACAGACAGACAGACAGACAGACGGACAGACTCACAGACAGACATTTTCTAAAAATAGTCAAAACGTGTTCAGGACCTTCTAAAACGTATAAATCCGTCGAAAACCGGAAGTCGAAAATTTTCATGAATCCAATACTTTCTTCTTGTAAAGATAGAAGAAAGTAAAAAGCAGAAGTGAAATTTATGAACCACGTGTTCAATGACATCAGCAATCCTCAGAAACATGTTTTTAAGATACTTACGTATTAACGCCACCGCAGCAGAAGTTGTGCTAATGCGCCAATAAAGAGCAATCTTATTGTTCGCTCGTGCCTCAATTATCTTTTGGATTCCTTGATTCCTTGTTGCCTCGTTGTTTGCTATTTTTTGACGCCATTTTTTAGTGCTAGGAAAATGCGTAGTCGGTAATTGCCAAAAATAGAACAAGATGCAATGCTATTATGAACCTTTGTTAAACTTTATATCGGGCCATTTTCCACAGAAGTCCAATTGACTACTTTGTTTTTAAATAAAGTGTTTTGAATTTTGAAAGTGTTTTGATTTTAAATAATGAGTTTTTTTTATGATTTGTCGCAAACATTTTAGGTGTAGATTGGCGATACTTAAAAACCGCCAAATCTGTAGCTGTGGTGTTAATACGTAAGTACCGTTTTTATTTTATAATATAATTTTTATCAGAAGTCTTGCTCGTAAAATTTAGTGTATGCATTAAATGCAAAAAGTTTCAGCAATCGTATATATGAAACACCGTGTACTTTCGTACGCAAAGGCATCTCGTACTTAACAAGAAAATATAGAGATTTCATTTTATCTCGTATATAACGCACACCTCAAATTTGACATACAAGTGAATGAATGACTAAATGGATTTTAGTAAGTAAAGTCTAAAAAAAAGTGTTATTTTAAGATTTTGAATTAACGTTGTGTAGGAATGTCGGTTAGGTGCTTTATGTAAGCAAGACCATCGATGCTTGGTGCTATAGAGATTCCGTGGACATGCGACATCTGGAGTAAAAGCAAATATTTATCATTCATGTGATTGAACTGTGATACTAGGTGGGATGGCAAAAGTATACCAGACCTTAGTCATCAACCGACACCATTTTAGGTTGTATTTCGGCATGCCTATAATCGGCGGATTACAACTTCACTCCAAGTGGCAGACTAAAACATGCGTCGCGTCTCTTCCATCTATATGTGAGTGGATATTTAAAGTTTGAAATTCCAAAATAATAATAAAGATTTTCAAAGTGACTGGAATTTCGAATCTGGTGCATGAAATTGAAGTCGATATGATATACCAGTGTATTGACTTTGCCAGTAATGAAGAGGATAATAGCTGTAGTGGCAATGAGAATTGGAAATTTACCTTAAAATAGTAATTTTATTAACACTCTTGTGTAAAAAAGTGCAAAGAGTGAAATGAATATGCAGCAACAGTTCTATTAAGTGAGATTTCTTTCAGGTTTGATTTCCTGTTTCAATACATTTCTTGATTTATAGGTATACGTGTGATTATAGCCCGCAGTAAAAAGAAAAATATATATTCTTTGTATAACGCGCACCTATGGTTTTTGCCATAAAATTTTGAAACTAAAAAGTGTGCTTTATATACGAGCAAATATGGTAATAGAAAAACTATAAAGTTGCCATAAATGATCCTGTCAAGATGTAAAGTTGTAGCTGATATGAATATAATGTGAAAATGTATTCCTATTCACCGTTGCAAATTTGTGTTACAGTAATGAAAACTTCTTGAAGGCTTCTATGCATGTATAATATATATATATATATATATATATATATATATGCCTGCATTACTGCAGGTTTCATAATATCATAAGTTGACCACCTTAGGACTGCTAAATTTAACTGCATTTTAAGCAACTCCATCAACTTTTTTTTTAATTTAAGTGTGCATGGAACAAAATTGTGTAACTAACTTGTTTCTTTTACAATATGTAACATTTTAGATATGAGGGGAATTTTTTTAAAGATAATGAAAAGTAAATTGTTAAAAGTTTTAGGATTTTCAAAGTTTTTAGTGAAGTATTTTAAATTTTATTTATATTAAGTCAAAATGAAAATGGCTTCAAATAACCTGTTTTCTGCCTCCACATAAAACTTTAAGATTCATTTTTTTTTTTTTTTTTTTTTTTTTTTAAGTGTACCGAATAGAAGTACTGTTCAAAAAATAGGTAAAAAGTTACTTAGTTGAGGAAAACCAATTTATATCTGAAATTATTTTTGTAGTGGAATCTTCATTAGGCGCGTTGAGGATTTAAAAAAAAAAAACATTTACCTCGCGATACCGTAATTCCTGTTACCATAATCGACACTGTAACCACTAGCTGGCACTTTGCTCCGTATCAAATTTTGTGCCTTGCGGCACTTTTTTACCGTGCTTTTCGCTAATTTTGTGGACAGTTGTGGAAATTTTGAGAAAATTTAATAAATTTTGTAGAAAACAAGCACATTACTTACATTTTCATTGCAGTGCGCTGCTGTGTTTATTGTTACAGACTACTAAAAAAACTTGAAATAGACATATTAGGATATTTTAACATAAAATATAATACATTAGTTTCTAGGAAATAATAAATTTTTGAAAGCAACATTTGCATAACAATTTATCATCAAAATCAATGGAAAAATAGATTTTTTATATTAGGTAGCTTTCATTACAAAAAGTAAAAAGCTACCTATTGCAGTCGTCCGGAGGAAAGCACTTCTGGAAAATTTCGGTATATTTTCACTGGTCATGACCGCCAGACCCCAAAACGAACCTCCGTACAAATGTTTAAATAAATATATATATGATGATATAATAGGGGTGTTTCAGCAAAAATACATTATGTTTCGGAATTAATAGGATGTTGCGAAAAAATCGGAGTTCGAGCAGTCAATCGGCGTCATTTTCATCAGGTTATTTTGCAGTCGAAGTCCTGTGGGCATATGGGACAAGAACAAATGTGTGGTCATTTTAAAATAAGGACGATTTCCATGGAATTTAGAAGCATTGTTTATTAACACTATAGTTTAAAGGCTACTCCATATTATAATATTAAACTTCCAGATTCTTCCAAGTCCACGACTCCAATCACAAATTAAAAGGTGTTCGATGCAAAAGCATTTTCGTAATGACGATTACTACGGAAACTAAAAAATTCCACAGTCCGAGAAGCAGCAAATAACCTTAGAAGTTGATAGGTTAGGGAATTCTGAACGCTCCGTCAACTCCAACTGACACTCTCAAATTTCTCAGATAAATTGGACCCTCCCTTTCTGAAGCATTGCTTTTCAAAACTCACTAATATTTATTCGAATATAGTTGTAATTTACTTCGAGTTCAAAAAGTGCAGACAACTATTAAATAAATAAAGTTTTCGATAAATGTTTTATTCTAAAAAGGGAAATAGATTTGTGGAATGAAATTAAGATTTCGCAATAAGATTTTGACATTTAAGTAATACATTCTAGTTCTTTTTAGGGAAAAAATAATGGATTGTGCTGAATTAAAGAAAATAAAAATAAAAGGAACTTTATCCGTTAAAAATATTAATATAATACGGAAACTGAGAGAGAAAGTATGTTGTTATAAAACTTTAGAACGAACTCAAAGCGGGAAAATGGCGATTTTGTTTTACATATATATATATATACAGGGTGTCCAGTAAATGGCTGACCCATTTTGAATGTAAATAACAGAAAAATGGTTTGAGGTAAAATGTGCGGTTTGCTGCATTGTTATGAGAAAGGCAATAAATTTTTAGCTATGCACTCTCTTAAAATAGTTCGAATTTCGGCAAACAGATGGCGCTGGCGGCGGAAACAGGCTGTCGAAATTGATATTTCTCTAAAGTTCAAACGCATGAGCTTTTCGTCTCATTTTGCAGAGTCGAATCTCAATCGACATCTTGAATCGACTCTCCACTCACCTGCAAAAACTCAGTTTATTGGATTGAAAGTGATTTATATTAACATTTACGATTGAATAATGTTTATTGTACTTTTATAATGTTTATTGACTTTTCACACATTTACCATAAATAATTTGTATTCAAAAATATTTTTGTAACCGATTAATTTATTCTCGTTTTTACGTAAAATAAATTGAAAATATGGGATAAACACAGTTTTTTTTAGTTAAACAAATCTAATGTTTAATCTAAAATTTCTTCCATTAAATAGTATAAAATTGTATTTAAAAATATTAGTGGTGTCAAAAAGCTTTAAGAGATGGATCAAGATTTCTCCTCTTGCCTACGTCATGCTGTGAAATCAGTTAAATGGTTAAAACGGTAGTACGGAAATAGTATGGAGGCTCTAAAAAAAAGCGGCAGTGACTTCTAAATTGGCACATATAAATATATTAAACCTTAGAATAAAGGTTCGTCTATATTTCGTCTATAAAAAAACCTGTCTTAAACACAAAAAAAATATTGATGACGATGGAGAAAGTAGCATACAAAGTTACCTGCTACGACGGAAACCTGTCTAAAACGATTTTTTTCCACAAACCGAATTCATCCCTACGTTATATTCATATTTTGACATTTAACATATCTGAAAATTTTATTACGAAATATACGACAGATTTTAAGATGCTTTTTTGCACACAATCGCATAAAAAATAAACCTGTTTTATTATCCTGCGAGTCACCTCTTTTCAAAATTTCATTACAGAAAGCATAATAGATCCTAAATCATCATAAAATCATCATAGTTCTACTTATTTTAGCTCAATTTTATAAATATAAATATTACCAAATTACAGGAACATTAGTGTTTTTCACATATAATTTTTAAAAAGGTTTTAGACTCATTTTTTTAATAATGTTCCTTATTTCAAATCAGATGTAAGAGGAATTTTCAGAATTTTTCTTTGTCTTCTTTTCCTCATGAAGATTAGTTAAGGAAAGAGGGGGGGGGGGGGGGCACGAATATATTTCAGGATCTATGATGCTCTTCGTCAGGAAATTTTGAAAAGGAATAACTCGCAGGATATAAAACAGGTACGATGCTATTTTTTCTTTTTAAAGATTCTTCCATTTCAGCGTAGAAGTTTGTTTTTTCAGTTAGGGGGTGGGGGAGGGGAGAAAGAGGTGTGTATAAAAGTCATGTTAAAATCACCTGTGCTTTTGTAATAAAATTTTCAGATGTGCTAAATATCAAAATATGAATATAATGTAGAGATGAAATCGGTTTTCGAAAAAATGAACAAAATTTCGTTTTAGGCAGGTAACCGTCTTACCAGCTGGTTTTATATGTTACTTGCTCTGTCGAAATCAATATTTTTTTACGTTTAAAACAGGACTTTTTAGGAACGCATTCCTTCATTCTTAGGTTAATTATATTTTTATGTACCGGTTTATAAGTCACTGCCCCGGTTTTTTTAGACATGTAACTTCCATACCATCGTTTTAACCACTTAACTGATTTCACAGCACGACATAGGCACGAAGATTTTTCTTGATCCACCTTTTAAAGCTTTTTGACAACACTAATATTTTTAAATACAGTTTCATACTATTTAATGGAACAAAATGTTTAGATTAAACATTAGGATTTTTTTAACATACAAAAATCGGTGTTTATCCCATATTTTCAATTTATTGAACGGAAAAAATATCAATTAACAACATTAAAACATTTAAAAAAACATTTTCGAATGCAATTTATTTATGGTAAATGTGTGAAAAGTCAATACCTATTAAAATGTGTGTTTTGTTGTTCTTTAATAAAATATAATTGACATTATTCAATCATAAATATTATTCCATCCAACAAACTCCACTTCTGCAGGGTAGTGGAGTGTCGTTTCAACATCTTGATTGAAATTTGACACTGAAAAAATAGCTGAAAAGCTTATGCGTATAAAAATCAGAGCAATGTCTGAATTTCGACAGCCTCTTGCCGCCATCAGCGCCATCTGCTGGCCGAAGTTGGAACTATTTTTAAAATTGCATACCTAAAAAATTATTGATTTTCTGATTACAATGCAGCAAACCGCATATTTTTTTATCACAAACCGTTTTTTTTTTTGTTATTTGCATTTAAAATGGGTCAGTCATTTGCTGGACACCCTGTATACATATATAAGTATATATATATGTATATAGGTATAGATATAGATATAGATATACATATGACCTTTGTCATGGTGTAACTTTCGGATTCAAGAACCGATTCAATTGAAAATTGGTGTGAGCATAGTACATACTAATGTCTGGATCGAGTTCGTTGGCCGACTTTATCCACCAAATTCTTTCAAATGGCGGCCATTTAAATTTTTCAAGAAACATTTAATTAAAAATTATGTACAAAAATATTATATATTGAAAAATGTTTTTATTCTTTGCGTTTGATCTCGATACAAAAATTCCAGAGCATTTTTCATAAATATTAAAAAAATGGCTGAATTATAACACGTGGAATTTCTAAGGTTCCTGACATTTTGAAACTGATTTTTGTCATGTGATAACACGCGTATTTATGAACCGATTTGGATGTAACTGGGTGTGTACATAGTATATATCAATGTCTAAACCGATTTTTTTTGCCTGGTTTTATCCGTCATATTGTTTCAAATTAGCAGCCATTTAAATTTGTAACAAATAAATAAATAAATAAATAGTAAAAAATAAACCTAAGTACAAAAAAATTAGAAAGTGAAAAATATCTTTGTTCTATGTGCTTGATATTGATACAAAGATTCCAGAGCATTTTTTGTTTTCTCCGTATTTTTAAAAATGGCTGGGTTATAGCACTTTTAATTTCTTGTGTGGCTGGCATTTTGCAACGGTCTGATTTTATCACGTTATAACACACGTATTAATGAACCGATTTGGGGGAAACTTGGTGTGTACATATTACATACCGATGTCTCAATTGAGTTCGTTGGCCAACTTCATCCATCATCTTTTTTTCAACTGTAGGCTATATTTTTTATGTGTGCTTTTTATGTGACTTTAATATAAATATTTTTCCCTTAAAAATAGGGGCGCTCCCGAAGTGCCACTTTTTTTTATTTATGTACGAATTATAATGTGTAAATATTTACTATAAACATTTTTCATTTCTACCTCTATTTTGAAGTAAAATACATGATGTTTAACAACTCGTAAAATCTGTTTCATTTAATAGTCGAGAAATTTCTTTTGCCCTTAATAAAAACTCATTCTGAATTAGGACTTTGTGCAATCGATTAGCTTGTTTTATTACAATCATCATATGAAAGTGAGATATTAATGTCCACACAAAAGTATATTATGTTATGCGTTACATGCTTGTAAAAATTAAAAAAATCAAAATTGTAACTAACGTGAATTAAAGTCGATGCACCATTCTTTGGATTTAAAACAGTAACTAATGAGTTAATTGCGAAGTATTAATGAAATTTATATTTCGAAATGGTTAAAAATTCATTTTTTAAAATGAGTGATTATGAAGATTAGATTAAATTTCGTGTAGCAAATTTACAGCGTTGTTTGATTTATTTCATGGATTTTAAAACGATTTGACGATTTAGTTCAATTTAGCGTTATCGGATGCAATTTTTTTAATTACATTTTAGTTGAAACAATATCTGCCTAGTAACTATTTATTATAGTAAGAAATTCTTACTACGGATATATTTCAACGTTACAGCAGTCATAATGCGTCTAGTCAGTAAATGCTTTGTGTTTTTAATTTGAATTTACAAAGAAAAAACCTTTGATTGCAACATTGAAACTTTTAATGCATTTTTTAATGTTATGTTAAAGCAAAATTTACATTGTAAAAAAATCTGTAATCTTGCAAATTTAAAGTTGCCGAAATCTGTATGGTTACTAACATTTAATCTGTACGCTCTACAAGAAAAGGTACCAAACTAATACTACAAAACTAATTTTTGTAAAGCTATAGAAATCTGCAACTTTACAAACGAATGTACTAAAATTATAGTAATCTTACTAAAATTTTATCTGTAATCAGGGTTGCAGCTGGATAAAAAATTTTGGGAATTTCAGTTTCCTAAAATATTCTTAGTAACCTTTCAGATTTTTTGATTTTCAGTGGAAATCTGTATCCGTTACAAGCATTTTTGCTGTTGCCGTTACATAAAAAAATCTAGAAATCACATATTCCTAAATACCTTTTAGTAACTTTACAGATTTTTTTTTTATAATGTACTTATTTATATCTATAAACTTAATATTCATGCATCCATTTTTAGTTTTCTGCTATTTCTGTTTTCAGCTATAATTTGCTCTGTTTGTAATAATCTCTGTTTTAGGCTACACTTCAAGCGGTCTAATCGGGATTTTCCGTCGGTAACATTTAGAAACAACGACTTATTTAAAGCAAAATCAATATTGTAATTAATTCTTTGAAGCGAATAAGATAAATAAATATGTAAATTTGTGAAATAAAAATTTTCGTACCAATACCTTTTATAGATACTATTTTATGAATTGTTAAACATGAATGGAATATTTTGAATGCCTCTTAAAGGGTTAAATGTCTATAAAGTACCAATACAGCACGGGATTTGATTAGATTATTCTATTTATTATGGGCAATACGATGTGAAATTTCTCTGACCATTGAAGGTTGCATAGAGTTGGTATTCGAGAATGTAATAATAATGACAATTTCAAATTATCACAACCGGAAAGACTGATACATATCAAAAACAAAATTAGAATATAGTTGTCCGGAATACTTAATTAAGAATTACATGCAAATAATACAGGTCTACACTGAAAATACTTTTTGATAACTTTTGTTTCTTAATTTAAATGTTACAACGCAAATGTTGGCACATAAAATTTTTGCCTTTATATGTATTACAATTTAATTTCCAAAAGTTTTAAAAATTTCTGTTTATTAAATTCAATAAAACACCGTCATAATTATAAAATATATTTCATCATATTGCTACCGTTTATTTTATATTCTTTATTAATATCTAATTGCTTTGCTATATGTTTCGATGAATCAGCACATTTATAAATACATTTTCACTGTAATAACACTCTGTAATTTAATTTCAGAGTCTGGTGCAATTTCCTTAACCTCATATTTAATTTCCAAAACTTTGTTCAATTAAATTCGCTTTTTTATTCACGTTTGAAATGTTCAGAATCAATATAATAGATTTAAATTCAAATCCTTTGACTTTTATTTATTAAACGACTCTCCAGAACATCTAGCTCATCCGGATGAGAATTTTTTTTTAAATAATATCTCCTCTTTTCATATTCTATCAGAAATAAAAATCTAATTTTGCTTCAGGCAGATTAAATAAATATTAAAACTAATAGTTCCTTGAAAATAGGAATTTAATTTTTGTCATTTCAAAAAATGGATTTCACAATACGCAAATTTCGACGTTTAAAAGTTAATCGAAAGCTTTTGTTAATAAAGTGAAATTTTAATAAAAAAAGTACTCTATAGAAGTAATATCACTAAAGCGTTTCTTCTTCTGTTAAAGATTTTAACAAAACCATTCTATTTAATTTAAGTATTACGACATTAAAATTAAAAAAGAAAAACTGTCTACTGAATTTAAAAAGCCCGTTTGTTTTTACTTTAGTTCTTTATGTCAAACACAGTGAAAGAAAACATGTAGGGTGAGTCTAAATTGATTTTACAAAATAACAAAAGTGATACTAGCCATCCAGATGAGCAATAATTATCATGGCGCGCAAACTACCTATTTAATTAAAAATTCAAGTTGTTCGGCCATAATCCGACATTGGTTGACTTTCAGTAGTCAACTTGTTGGTAATAACTTTCAGTAATCTGAAGTATATTCTAATGAAACTTTTAAAAATGTATGCTCAAATTTGTTGTAAATAAATGTGATAACATGAAAATGTGGTAGAAGTTTTTACTGTACACATTTTTGATTTGCGATTATCAGTTCATACAGTCTCGTCGATTTCGGAATCACCCTGTTTTTTTGGAAGTTTTTGTAATGTTACTACATTTCATACAAAACTAGGTAGATATTGGTACATTTACATAGCAATATTTTTATTTCTGACAAAATTATTTCTGTCAAGCTCACTTTAGTTAGGGTGCAACATCCTGTATTTGTGTCTAAATAAGCGGTTTATGACCCTATATTCTACGCTAATTACTGCTTGTTTTAACGGAAGAAAGCATCCCTCTTATTTTGTAAAAAGAATTTAGATTCACCCTGTGGATTACGTGATGCATATTTCAAAAATCAAACATTTTCTGTTATTTAAAAGTAAAGCTCGCATTATTTTCTTTGTTCAATTTGCTTGTCATCTACACTGTAAAAAAAATCTGTAAAGTTACTAACAGTTTTCTAGGAAACTGGGATTTCTAGAAATTTTTATTTAACTTCAACAGCAAAAGTTCATGTAACAGATACAGATTTGTACTGAAAATAAAACAAATCTCTAAGGTTACTAAGAATGTTTTAGGTAACTGGGATTCCATGATTTTTTATGTATCTTACAACACATGTTACAGATAACATTTTAGTAATGTTACTGTAATTTTAGTAAATTCGTTAGTAAACATACATACTTCTGTAGATTTACAAAAGTTAATTTTGTAGATTTACATCTTTCTTTGCAAGGTGCACAGGTAAAATGTTAGTAAGCATACAGATTTCCGCAATTTTTCATCTGTAGGATTACAGATTTTTTTTTTTACTGTGTAGTTAATGCAGCAATACTTACTCAAGTACTTAACATGATCTCGCCATTTTCAACAATGAATATTTATTAATCCTTTCAACATATTCATCATTTTACCATGTATAATATTAAAACAAACAATAACCATTGCATTAATCACAGGAATAAAAATCTCCTATGCCTGAAAACCGGCTGAAATTTTTTTCAATGACTGAAAGCTGCTAAACCAACTTACATGAAAGAATATGATTAATCATCCATCTCTATTACAAAATTACTTGAGAGAATACGTTTTCTTACTAACTATCCGACAGTAATTTTAATCAATGTTCGAAATGTAATTAATTTTTTTTTCAAAATGTACTTTCACTATAGAGTTGTAAAAGGATTAATTGATTATAATAAAAAAGCGGAATTTCGTAAAGAAATCGTATGAAAAGTTTTTTTATTGATGAGTGTTGAAATTTTATTTTTGTAAAGTGTCTAATACTTCATACGTACTTGATTATTGGGCTGACCAAAACCTCTACTATTTTATAGCTGAAGGCCGTCTTCCCTCTAAGGCATAAAATGAAATGTTATTGGATTATTTTAGAAACATTTTTGTTTTAAGTTAGAAAGTTTTTAATTTTTAATTAATATCTGAATGCTGCAATCTTATTTTTTTTTCAATTCAGTGAATAAATTGTTCCAAATTGTTACTAGCGTGCAATATCGGGTATAACAGGCTTTCCGCTTATACTAGCGTATAAATAGACCCAGAAAAATTACTGCATACACACCTGTATTTAAAAAAGCCATCTTAGTCTTATTTAAATACAAAATTTACTAATTGTTATATAAGACTACTATAGTTTCAAGAAAATATTGGTCTGAAACATAATTATCTCTCGAATTAAGGGGTTGTTGTTTACGAGTTTATACAGTAATTATTCCAAAGAATTTCCTGAAAATAAACTCTTGAAAAGCGAATAGAGAGGTTGTAATGATATGTTGAACAAATCTGGTATTTAAATTTTTACGGGTTTTTTTTCTTTTCTTTTTTTTTTATTGTAAATGCATTGTACTTCTAACAGTGAAATTCTTATTAACCTTATTTTTATATTGACGTGAATTTTGCTTTCGGTTAATATTTATTTCACAAAATTTTTTTAAAAAATCAGAATTTTATCGCTTCATACTTCTTTCCGAAATTCTGTACATTTCAGGTTAAAATATTTTCATGATCGCGAAGCAACAGGCAAAGGGTAAAACGAAAGAATTTACAGAATCAAAGTCGTATGACTCCCTGCTGTCAGTCAGAAGAAAATCAAGTAGAGATCTTTCATTCTTCAAGGCACTATGCGAAATCCACTTGCCATAGTCCAAGAGCCGACGCACAAAACTCTAAGTCATCAAGCACAAGAAAAATTCCTTTATTTTATGGAAAAGTAGTAATACAGAAATCTAATGATCGATTTCTCTCGGAAGGGAAGTGGTGCATAAGTCAAAAATCAGTATCACAAGTGATTGACTCATAGGCTTAGAATTATGTTTTCCTGCACCCAGATTTCCGAGTTTTCATACTTTTGACTGTACAGCAAACACAATGTTAGACCTATGAGTGAGCTACTAGTGGTACTGGCTTATGCACCAGTTCACTTCCGGCAGACATGGATTATTAGATTCCTCTATGACTACTCTTCTATAATATGAAAGATTTTTCTTGCGCTCCAAGACTTAGGGTTTTGTGCGGTCGGCTCTTGGACTATCAAGTCCAACATCTCATCAGCTGAACAAGAGTCACACAACACCCGCCATATCAGCGAATTTCGAGGTTCAATCTCCCCTGATGAAGCATGGAAATTTATCATACACGGAATACACTACATAATTCCAATGTTGATCGTTTACTAGGATTTTAGATTTTTTACTGAATAGCCAGAAAAATACATCAGAAATTATCGGAAAACTCCAGGAGTATCAACAAATCAGTACAAGTAGTAGTTTCTTGCAGAGTTTTATTCCCGAAACTCCATAGGAGAACGTCAACAAATTGAAAAATAATGAATATCCTTTCCGTAACTTAGCAAAAAATAATGTAGCAAAAGCGTTCAATAGGTAGATTATGTTTAAGTGGCTTTTTATAACTAAATGTATTTATTTTTATTATATATTATATATAATAAGTGATATATATTATATAAGATCGTAGAGAAATTCAAATTTTCATAAAAACTGCCATCTAAAGTGTATTTTTCATATGATACAGACCTCGCACCTAAAATTATTAGATTGATTACCTTGTTTACAAAAAAATCTCGAATAAATAAAATAATGAATTGCATCAAAATAGGAAATGACCAACATTTTTTTTCCAAATGAGTTTTTATTTTTAGACTTCAATGTATTCACATCATCAAAATTAATCTTACGGCATCCTAGAAACACTGCTTTTATTATCTTATATTTTTTTTAATTTGAATTTTCATTGCAAAATTTTGCAGGTTTTTATCGCATTATGTTAATTGTAACAATTTATATATATGCAAGCGTGCAAAGCGTGTGTGTGCATATTTGTAACCTATTTTATAAGTATCAGTGGAGCATAGAAGATTTAACCATCATAGGTCAATACCTCTACTTTTTTTTATTTTGACTTTCTCAATGAAGGGTACTTCAGCTGGTTAATATATCGGAATTTGCACATACGTAAAATGACGATTTTCTTCGAGGTTCTGGTGAGACATTCAATTTCGAAAACCTCGAGATTCATCTATCAAAAAAGATAATCATTAATTAACGTTAACAGAAATAATTCCAAATGCGAAAACCTTATCGTTCAATTTCTAATAGATTTCAAAATAGTTCAGCAGACTTTCTCTAAACCTGCATTATTTTTTCTCATTAACCCATCGCATTTCGATTATTTATAAACCATTAATCTGAATTATATTCATACGCACTCTGAAAAAAATGAATTTTTTTTTCTTAATTTTTATGCAGAATATTAATTATCCTACTAATTCCTACTGTTTGCCTTTTGGCGAAAAACAAAAACAAATAACGGTTTAATAAGAAATTTTTCCTCGATGCGTTTTGGATAAACAAAGATTTACCTACACAGGAAAAAAAATTGATCTTTTTGTTCCTGGAACTTCTCCAGTTTTTCTTTTTGGATATATGTGATTAATAATAATTTTACACAAAAAATTATGTGACCGCTGATATTGAAATGAGATTAAGACCTCTTCCAGATAAATATTTTTACAGTTCATTTTCAAAATCAATTGAAAACAAACATTTACAATTCCCAGGGCTTTAAATGAGAATTAAAATGCGTAACAATGATGAATTTCTGCTTGAATATAAATAAGAAACTATAAGATCACTGATATCAATTTTCAGACTTTTAAAAAGAGAAGAACTATTAGAACGAACTATTAGAAAGGAGCAACATTTTGAAAAATATAAATATGCCATGGTGCGAAACCATTTTTTAACTGACTTCAAAAAAGTAGAGGAGGTTATCAATTCAACGCATATATATAATTTTTATGTATTTTCACCGATTACTCCGAAACTATCCAACCGATTAATTTGGTTTTGGTGTTAAATGAAAGATCTTACTCTTGAATTGGTACAACTTCCGTTTCCTTGTAATTGGTTCAGTACTTTTTTAGTAATTAGGCAAAAACTAATAAAATTAGTGGTTTTTCGCTAATTAAAAGTATTGAAAACGTTCACAGAATGGAGTACAGACAGAATGGCCGAGTGGTCTAAGACGCCAGATTTAACACGTTCGCTGCCACTCAAGCGAAAGCGCGTGATATGCGCCAACTTTAACGGGCCACTCACGCGTTAGCGCGTGATTTGGGTGATGATCAACAGCCAGTCAGCCTCTGGCGCGGGAAAATCTTTCACTGATTCTTTGTTATAGAAAGTAAATCGGCTCCTGGGAAAAACCCACTTCTACAGTGCGGAATCACATCTCTATCATCACATCTTCATGTAAGCGGCAGACAACGTGTTAAGTTCTGATTCTCGAAAGAGATCGTGTGTTCGAACCCCACTCCTGATATACGTGTACAATTTACATAAATCTATTAAACAGGTTCAAAAAAGAGAGGAGGTTACAAAATCAACGCATGTGTATTTTTTTATGTATGTTCACCGATTACTCTGAAACTATCCAACCGATTAATTTGGTTTTGGTGATAAATGAAAGAGATCGCTCTCGAATTGGTACCATTTCCGTTTCATAGTAATTGCTTCAGTACTTTTTTAGAAAACAGGAAAAACTAATAAAATAGTCATTTCTCGCAAATTATTAGTAACGTGGACATTGAATAAGTTCGTCACATAGAATGCAGTCAGGATGGCCGAGCGGTCTAAAGCTCTTGTTTTAAGTTCTTGTTCTCGAAAGAGAGAGTGAGTTCGAACCCGTTCCCGGCATACATTTATACAATAACCTTTTCCGTATTATAATTTTTCATGCATATTTTACGAATTAAATACTAATTATGCTATAAAGAATATTTTTATTTAACCATTAGCACAGAGTACCAGAGACCTTTTATAAACTCAATACTTTATCAGTGAAAGAGTAATATAATAATAGACTTGCGAAAAGTAACATGACGTTGAATAAGTTCGCCGGATATATTCCAGTCAGGATACCCGAGCGGTCTAATGCACCTGATTTAAGTTCTGGTTCTCAAAAGAGAGCGTGGGTTCGAACCCCACTCCTGACATACGTGTATAATGTATAGTTTTTCCCCGTGTTATATATATTTTTTTAAAAAGGAGAGGAAGTTATCATCAATTCAACGAGTATGTATTTTTTATGTATGTTCACCGATTACACCGAAACTATCCAACCGTTTAAACTAGTGTTTATGTTAAGTGAAAGAGGTTACTCTCAAATTGATACCACTTCTATTTCATCGAAATTGGTTAAGTACTTTTTTAGTTACTAGGCAAAAACTAATAAAATTGATGATTTTTCGCAAATTAAAAGTAACATAGAGGTTGAATAAGTTCGCCGAACGGAATGCAGTAAGGATGGCTGAGCGATCTAAGGCGCCTGATTTAAACTCTGATTCTCGAAAGAAAGCGTGGGTTCGAATCCCACAACTGACATAATTTTGTTCAATAATCTTTCCCGTATTATATTTTTCATACATATATTTTAGAAATTATATACTAATAATTATTAACCGAGTTAAAAAAACGAGGAGGGGGTTATCAATTCGACGCGTATGAATTTTTTTATATTTGTTCACCGATTGCTCCAAAAATAGCAATCCGATTTATATGGCTTTCGATTTATTGAAAGAAGTTGCTCCTGAATTGGTACTACTTCCATTTCATCTAAATTGGTTCAGTAATTTTTTAGTAACTAAGCAAAAATTAATAAAATTAGTGATTTGTCGCAAATTAATATTGATTGTTTTAACCGTTTTCTTAATCATAAGCTAATAAAAAAAACTAAAAAGTGAAAAAATTTTTACCAAAAATAGAACCGACTTCTAAAACTACTGCAAAGTAAAAAAAAATTTTTTTACAGACTAGTTAATAAGAAATTAAACAAAGAGCATTGCATTTACCATGCGTTTTGTTAGATTTATGTACATTAAATTGATTTTTTGGAGTCGGTGCCAGCCAAGCCAAGTAAAATGTAATTATTCAGTATTAGAAACTTTTGACCTTTAATTTTGAATTTGGCTTGTCTGGCACCGACTCCAAAACAATATAAGATAACCATGAAAAAAAATTACAATAACTTCTCCCAAATTCCAAACGAATTAGAAATTTTTTTTGTCTTTAGAAACATTATCAACCATTATATTTTTTAAAATAAAAAAATCATTATTTATATTGACTTCATTTATATTGCTTTATTTATTTAAAATATAAACATTTATCTCATTTACTCATTTACTCTAAAATACACAGCTTTCATTTAAAATATACACATTGCATGCGTTTAGAATAGATTTAATTAGTTTATTTCCTTTAAAATAAAAGAATAACTAATAATGATAATGATAATAGCAACAAATATTAATGGAAATACAATTTTCGCCCGCTTCATATAAACATACCTATTTTTTTCCATCAAAGGTTTAAATCCGACAAACAAAAAAATTCTCGAAAATAAAACAATTACAATATTAAATGTTTTCTTTACTTATAAATTATTTATACCTAATCTTAGGTTTTGATTTTAATGCAAAAATGTATAAACAAACCGAAATATGTCATTCATATTTCTTTCGCACTCAAATTTTCTTTTACCCCTTAAATCTCTGTTCCATAAAAATTCACTTTGGAAATAATATCCTTCGATTTTTATGGATCGGAAGATAAAATGTCAACACATTTCTTATTCACCTCCTCTCATAAATTTTTATAGCTAGAAAACTAAAATTTCCGTCGCATTTTGTGAGAGAAGGGGTACTATTTTATAAATAAATATTGAACGAAACATATTCCTTCATGACCGTCATTCACGTGAGATGAAAAGTTAGTGAAAGGCTGAAATTTTCTATTTAAATGTTGCATTTTTATCGCAGGTATCCTGTATCACGAATCCCGTAAGTATAACAACATTTTTTTTTATCATTAATCATTTTTATTTCATGTATCGTATCCAAGCAGGTTATAAATATATAGAACTTTTCAACGACTTTATTAAAAAACATTTTATTGATATCTTTAAAGATTATATATATACCGTAAAAAATACATTTTTTTTTAATTTAGGAAACTATAAAATATCTTGGAAGGTAAATTTTACAGTATCCAAAATGTTTAATACGTGAATTTTCACGCTGCTAACTAAGCATGGAATCAACTTAGAGAAAAAAATCCATGCCCAGGATCGAACCCGGAACAATTGGAATAGCGCTCCAAGTGCTCTACCTTTTAAGCTACGAGGAGGATGCCCAGTTTAACATTTCTCACTCTATATGTTGGTTAGGCTTCAATTCGCAGCACGAGATGGAACCGTCATCATGAGCACACAATCCTGCGGCGTAACATGAGACACCAAGAAACCCGGCATTGGTAAATCACATATATGTGGGAGAGACTTCTTACTTCAACAGCACGGCTGCTATATGTCCCATTTCCAAACTCAGACGATAAAGGCAAGGTCCTACATCACGGCTGCTATATATCCCACGCAACTAGATGAAAGCTAAGGACCGACACTTAAGGGTGTATTCGTAAAAACGCTTTTCCACCTTCAACAGCTCGAAATTTTCCGATATAATTTCAGACACATTTTTTTAAAGTAAAACATGAAACTTGCTGAGAATATTTTTGAACTGATGTATAAGATGCTGTGTGATGTCATTTTACGCTCAAAAAAGAATTTGATTTATAAACAATTATCGCTTCAATATGACCCATTTTTTCGTTCACGGATCTCTCGCTACGGAAAAATCTGTCCAAAATGCCGTTTTATATCGCTTTTTTTTGCAATATTTTCTGCATTTATCAAAGAAACGACGGTCACGAGCACCTTGTGTATTTTTTGAATAAGACAATTTGCCAATTTGATGCATATGAGAGCAGAAATAAATTTAAAAATAAATTGGAAAATAAGCAGTTTGAATCAAAATACACCCTTAAGAACTGAAGTGAGAGCAGCGTGAGTAGAACGATTGTTGTAGTTTTGGAGAGAACGACGCGGAAGTACGAATTAAGATATAATGGAATGTTGAACTACGATGTTTGAAATGTGTGTAATTTATTTGCAAATAGACTTATTTAAATAATATTTTTTTTTTTATTTAAATAATATTTTTTTATTTTTTATTTTTTTTATTTAAATATTAATAATTAATAGAAGTTCTAAAATTTTAACGGTGTCGGATTCGATTTTATGTCTCTTAGTTCAGTTGTGATTTCAACAACTTAAGATTCTTCATATATATTTTATTATTAATCAATTTCTCAATTAATTTTCAGTATTGAAGTAACCCTTGAAAATCTAGTATATTTATTACGTGAACACTAAGTTTTCACTAATTTGGTTCTACGCTTAGTTAGCAGTGTGAAATTTCACATATTAAATATTCTTCATCTTGAATTCTTCAGACTCCGTTAAAGGTTAACATAAGTTGTTTCAAATTAGGTTTCGATGTAAATCATCCAACAAGTGATGGTGCTACGCTGCATTTTGCGCGATTTATGTGATTTCAGCGATAGTCATATCCCAAGAACTATCGCACGCGATTTCATACCGTTAGAATACCCATCATTGGCATAGATTTCTATTAAATTGTGACACTGTGTTAGTGAATTAACATGTATGTGATAGTAGAAAGTTTCTAAATTGCCATATCCGTCAACTTTTCAATATATTTTTTTTATATTATTATTATACATTTTTCTAAATTTTTAGACATAATTGAATTTTTTTGTATCAACGAGTCATTTTTACGTAACCCATCATACGTAGTATAGGGTACACCTTGCAATCGTTTTGAAAATCAAAATAAAAAATTGACAGATTTACAAGTTTCAGATACTGGAGATTCCGAAATATATATTTTTAGAAAAAAATTGCCGTCCGTTTGCCTGTGTGTCTGCCCCAAACAGACTGAGATAGAGACTTGAAATTTTGTATGTATTTAGCATGTAAGAATGATACATTAATATCAGTAACCTCGATTATCCGGAACATTATTTTTCGGACTGTCGAAAAATTCGTTCTGATAAAAGGTATAAAAATATTTTCGATTTGTTTTTAATTTTAAAGAATGGATGTAAAAGGCAATAAAATTATACAAATGTTATATAAAGAACGAAATACATCAAATTATTAATTGCCAAGATAAGGCAACCCTGAGGTAATAACGCCACGTTAAGGGTCTACCAATTTTCACGGCTTAGTTTTAGATTGTATTTTTCAAACAAATATAGGATCTGATACAGCAACTCATTGATTATCTATATAAAATGAAATAATTTAACAGATATGTATTCATAAAATGTAATGGCGTTTGTTCTTGACCAATGCTATTTGGCGTTATTACCCGCCTATATGGGTAATAACGCCATGCAAACAAAACTATAAAATAAGATGGAATAATGGCATGTAGATTGCCCAATTCTAAAATAAAAACTCTACAGCTGTAGAAATTGACAAATTGCAATCTAAGCTATTGAAACTGTACATTTTTTTGTGACTCTGAAAGAAAAAGAAAGGTATGGTGGGGGCGGGGGGAGGAGGCAAAAGAATATCAGATTCTAAGCTACATTTTGCTTAAAAATGGCCATTTGAATAGAATTATTAGAAACATTGCACGTATTATTTGAATCAGTATTTATATTCCCATGTATGCATTCCATGCGATAGAAAATATTGATTTTTTGTGAAAGTGAAAGAAAGAGGAGTGAGGTGGAGTTTTAACAGAATATAACACCATGTGTCTCTCTTTGCTTAAAAAGTCCCGCTTAAATATGATTATAAGAAACATTGCATGGTTTTAACCATTCATAATGTAATATTTTAATCATGTGAAGTTTTATAATAACTAGATTTATATGTAATAAATATTTTTGTTAAACCTATACTGCTGTTAGCGTTTCACATACCGCTGAGTTTTTCGAGTTTCAGAGTTTAACTTGCAATTTTTAGTTTAACTATAGATACCGGGAAAATTTTGTTTCATTTGGAGTCCTATTACTATCTCTAGAGACTTTTGAATAGCTGAATTTGATTTATAATAGTCCTGTATATAAAGTTCAACACAAAAATAATATTCTTAAAGTTAATTTAACATTTTATTCATCGTTAGATTAAGCGGTCTGACAGACCTCTCACAGTAAGTTATGCGACAATTTTTGTCACAGCAGTTAAGGGTTAATACTATTATAGTAATCTAGTAAATAGTTATTAACCTATAACTTCACACTAATGCGGATTCTCCAAACCTACAGTTAAATTGTCGACATTTTAAAGAACATGCTTTAATAAATTTTTAATAAATTGAATAAAATTTTTGATTAAAAAATATTATCCTAAAGAGATCTCTTATTCAATTTTATACATAATTCATATGGTTATATATCATTATCTCTATATTAGCAACAAAATTAACCTTTAACTGCTGTTAGCAATCTGACTTAACACTGTACCCCACCCCCCCAAAAAATAGCGTTTAACTTGTATTTTCCAGTTTAACTATAGTTACAACTGAAAATCTCTTTCGTTTGGAGTTCTCGTAATATTATTAGAAATATTTAAATAGATTAAATTTAATTAGAATTAATTCTCTACAAAAAGTTTAGCGCAGGAACAGTATTCTATGATTTTTAGGTAGATTTCGTAAGAAATACTACCTATTGCAATCGCACCAGTTTATATACCTATCTATCTATCTATCTATATCTATATCTGTATATATATATCACTTTTTTATGGACACGATAACTTCTATAATTCTTCACCAATCTCCACCAAACTTGTACATAAAATCAAAGGGGATAAAATCTTGGCTAAGTTCGTTAATGGACAAAATCGGACCAAGGGGGTCGGAATAGGGGGCGTTCTTGTGAAAACAGAAAAAACGCCATAACTTCTTAATTAAAGTAGATATCGAATCGGTTTAAAGTTTATATTACTTCTTAAAATGTGCCAAAAGTATATGCATGACAGATTTTTGATAAATTTAGAAGTGGGCTCGGGCGAAAAAACAGGGATTTTGAGAGAAAAAAATTCATAACTTCGTCAATTTTCAAGATATCAAGTCCAACTAAATTTTTTGTAAATGTTCTTAAAATTATCTAAAACTTTTGTATTTACAAGTTTTTGATAGGATCAACTTTTACCGATGAAAAAAATTAAAAACGAAAAGAAAAAGGGCGCTGAAAAAGAGAAAAATCCATAACTCCGTCAATTTTTAAGATATCAAATCTGATTAAATTTATTTTACATCTTCTCAAAAATATCTACAACTTTTATATTGACAAGTTTTTCATAGGACCATTTCGTATAGCAAAAACAAATTAATCAAAAATAGGAGTTGGAGAAAAAACCTCAAATCCAAACTGCTTATATTCTGACTCATTTTTAAATTCATTTTTGATTTTAAACGCATCCAAATGGTAGATCCTCTTATTTAGAAACTGTATAAAGTGATGCATTGGTCAATTTTCTGATAAAGACAGAATATATTTCAAAAAAGGCTACCAAAAAGGGTATTTTGAACAGAATTTCCGAAAGTCATCGGTACTGAAAATTGAAGGAAGTATTCAAATAAGAAATTGCGTTTTTTTCTGACTCGTTTTTAAATCCATTTTTGTTCTCAAACTCATCCAATTTACAGATCCTCTTATTTGGGAACTATATAATGTGATGCATTGGTCAGTTTTTTGATAAAGAAGGAATATATTTCAAAAAAGGCTACCAAAAAGGGTATTTTGAACAGAATTTTCTGAAATCATCGCGATTTGAAAATTTAAGGAAGTTTTCACATAGCAAATTGCGTTTTTTATGACTCGTTTTAAAATCCATTTTCTCTCTCAAACGCATCCAGTTTACAGATCCTCTTATTTAGGAACTATATACTGTGACGCTTTGGCCAGTTTTTTTGATAAAGATAGAATATATTTTTTAAAATGCTGTCAAAGTGAGTATTTCGCACAAAATTTTCCGAAGCAATAATGATTATAGAATTAAGGATGTATTCAAACAACAAATCAGTTATTTTATGACTCATTTTTAAATTCAATTTTTTTCTCAAATGCATTCAACTGACAGTTTTTTGTTATTTAGGAACTGTATAATGTATTGTTTTGGTCGATTTTTTTTAATAAATTCAGAATCTATTTCAAAATATGTTGTCAAAATGGGCATTTGAGCTTAATTTTTCTTAAGATGATTCTGATAAAACCAGTTTTTTCAGAAAAATGAAATTAAAAATTTTTCATAAACGGCCAAATGAAGTTATTAAACTGGGTTTATCTCTAATCATATGTATATATATATATATATATATATATATATATATATATATATATATTGTTGAAATGAGCACTCTTCGAAATCTACCTCCGCCTATAGGCCCAGCCGACAGGGATTTTTAATCATGGATCGCCATTTAACCTTTAACTAATGTTACCGGTCTCGTAGACCACTATTTTTCTTTTAATTTTTTAGTTTAACATGTAATTTTCAGTTTAACTGCAAATACTACCGAAATTTTGTTTCATTTGGAATTTTAGTACTATCACCAGAGACTAAATAGGTGAACATTAAGTATAATACACTTGTATAAAAAGTTTAGTACAAAAACACAATCCTATGAGTTATTTCCGCCTTTAATTATCTTTCAATTTTGCGCTCTCACAAACCGCATCACATTCATACGTTACAATTTCTGTCACATCAGTTAAAGTTTAAATTTATAAAGTTTTGAAAAACCGAACGCTGAGAAAGCGGACAGTTAAAATTTCGAACTCAATTGAACAATTCAATGGAATCTTAATAGAACCCTGATTTTGAAGATGTTCGAATTTGAATTTCGAAAACATTTTGATATAGTTTTATTTACAAGAGTTAAAAATTATTTTTTACATTAGTAAAAATAATAATAATAATATAATAAAAAATAAAATAGGGAGATAATTTTTAAGTATTGGGCACCCCCCCCCTTAATCTTACCATTTCAACAATAATAATAATGCTGTCCCATATTAATATATAAACCCACTTCGGATATAGTTCGGCCACTGTTGAGAATCAACCGGGGTAATAACGCCAATCCCTGGCGTTATTACCCCGGGATATTATTGCGCAGTAAATCCTAAACTACAAATTATCTCGAGAAGATATCGAAAATTTTCTACAACAATTTGAAAGTACATGAAATACACTACAAATTTATGTAATAAACAAAGTATTTCCGGATAAAAAATATAGTCTTCACATCACAAAACTTATCTCGCATATTTTAGATCTAGCGTTAATTTTAGTTGCTTGTAAAAACAATAAGATTTAAAAATGAAACAAAATAACTTGAAGCTGTTTTTTGCGATTTATATGACTCAAACACCTTCTGCGCAGAGCACATGGGTGTCATTTACCTGATTATTTCATAATTATGCAAAATATAAGCACATGGCGTTATTACCTCGCCTGGCGTTATTACTCCAGGGTACCTTATTTGTAATGATATTTCCCAAATTCTTCGATTTTTCATGACCCTGTATTTCCTTCAAATTTCAATTCAAAGATATATTTTAATCGGAAATGATACGCTTCGTCTGACACAGTAAACTGTTAGTTAATAGGATTATTATTTTTGGAGTTATAAGGATGTTCCTTTTATGCAATTTGGTACTATTTGATTGGTTGGGTGTTTTGTATAATTTGTCGAAATTGGTCGATCAGCAATTCATTAATAGAGAATTATTATGTATATTAACAATATTTAAATTTTGTTTTGGAATTGCGATGCATTATATAAATAGTTTAGACGCGTTTTAATTTCATATATTATTTGAAGCATATCCATGATGGGTAAATATTACGGTGGCCCCCAACGACTAGTTTGTAGTTCGCTGTAACATTCTTCAATGTAATTTATTTTATGCTTCCTACAGCTTAAAACACAATGTAAACTTCGGTTTTACTTCAGAAGATTTTCTGAAATATTATGTTGCAAAGTCAAGTTTTTTTTTTATAGTGCCTTTAAGAAGAATAAATATTTGTCTAAAATGCAAATAACACTTTCTGTTTTGAGAGGAAAACATGTTTCATCTAAAATGTAAACAAATTCAACGATGCTACCAAATGTTTCATACAGTTTTCGAAACCATGTTTGCATAACTGCTTTAAACAAACATGTGTCATATGTTTCAAAGAATTTCTGTAACTTTTGCAATTCATACTTTTTTCTATATTATTTTACCTCAATTTACTAGCAATTAAAAAAAGAATCGAAATGTTTTCCATTTATATTACTCGTTAAAAACATATTTCTTATTGTCTATAATGTTTAATTTTTATGTAAGATATGATATTTCAGTTGTAAAAAGCAGTGTTTTTTTTCAGTTTTTGTTATTTTAATTTTTTTTCTTCAGATGGATGGGAAATATGGCAATTTTTATAAAAACGGGAATTCATTATTTCTTCCTGTATCTTTTTTCTCAATCAAATTTCTGAATTATATATAGCAATCAACCTAGACGATAATGAGTGATTTTAATTCTAAAATATTGATTTTTACTTGTAAGAGTCGCTATTTTACGCATGACTATTTTTTTATTATTGTTTCTTTTATTATTGACATCTTTGGGTGTTTTTTTTCAAACTAATTTTTCACATTTAAGTCTGATTACATTTAAACGAAATCATTGCTAAATTGCTAGTGAAATGGCTACGATATAGTATAGATGGCTATCTTTCACAACCGCGCGCCAGATGCTTCAAAAATATACATAAAGTTATCTTCATGTGCCAAAAAATATCAATCAATCAAAATTAATCAATTTTATAATTAAAAATACCATTAATAATTTGTGTTACATTTATCAAAGTAAATTAAAAATATTATTTCAGTTCTTGCATGCCAGATAATAAATAATTAATCAACTTCCAATTTATCGTTTTAATTTTTGTTTCTTTTTTTTCTTTTTCCTTTTCTACAATCTCATAAGCTGAATACTTTTCAGCTAATATGGAACAAGATTGCTATTATTTAAAATGCATTATATTTTCTCTCCAATCTGTAGCAACGGTCATCATTTCAATTAATTGTAATATAAAATATGAAGTCGATAAATTCTGCTAGTCAGAATTTACGTATTTTGTTAAATTTCAATTTTATTTCATAATTTATTCATAATTTCGTTTGTCGGTACTGCTGAAATTGCGTCCAGAAGAGGCTTTACTATAAGAGTTTTTAAGGAAAATCCTTTTTTATTTTTAAAAGGTTAGCTGTGATACTTTTTCGAACTAAGTTACATATTTGGGGTGTATCTTTCGGAGTATGTCTTCAAATTTTAACTGAACCAAATGCTTTGGTTGATTTATATTAAAGTAAAACTATTAAAAACAACAATAAAATTAAAAGGTCGGTTCTACGCTTCTTCCATATTCTCAAATGGTGGTTCTGTAATGGGGGTTAAATAGGGTTTTAAAAATACGCGAGTGCTTTTATCTCGGAGTGAAAAAATTTAGAGGAATTTTTGGTGAGAATTTATAGTCGTTTTTTATTAAAAAATTTAATTAACAACTGTATTAATTAACAATATTAATTAACTAAATTAATTAACAAAACTTCAATTTCCGATTTTTAGATGCACTAGACGAGGTCTTGGATCACACAAAGTCTTGTAATTTCAGTAGATATCGTTAGCCATCGCGAACACAGAGATAGAGCTAAACTTTTTTTTATAGTACGTGGAACCCGTCGATATTCGAAGAAAGAAAATATTTAAGGAAAAAGTGTTTCATTAATTTATCATAAATCTACAAAATTAGTTAAAGTAAAAAATACAGCTCTTACATTGGTCAGTCTAACTCTCAAACAAATATTATTTAAAGATAAAATTAACAAGTTACTATAAAACTCAATTACCCAGAGTTTTAAACGAAATAATTTTGAAATTCACCAGATTTTATAACAGACGATAATTTTGAAATAATATACGCATTTTATTTATTTTTTTCTATTTTAATGGAGTGATTCTATTTCCTCAATTACAAAATTGGTTCTAAAAATTATTAAAAAAAATTAATATCTCAAAAATAAATTGAGATACAGCTTTGAAATAAATTGCATTTAAAACTAAATTTTTTCTCTATACGAAGATGTAAAAAAATAAATGTACGGTGTCTAGAAGTGCAAAGTTTGCAGTACCAAAAATTCCAAGATCGAAGTTGCAGGGAAAGTGTGACACATTTTAATTTCTTTTTCTTTTTTTCAATTTTAAGAGAAATTGGAGTGATTCTGTTGCCACAATTACAAAATTGGTACTAAAAACTATAAATAAATTATTATTTCAAAAATAAATTGAGGTACAGCTTTCAAACAAATTGCATTTAAAAGTAATTTTTTTCTCAATACGACGGTGTAAAAATTTTAAATGTGCGATGCTTAGAAGAATAAAATTTGCAGTAGTGAACATTGCAAAACCGAAATTGCAGGGGAAAGTGCTGCCATTTGCAAAATGACGTATGTGTTACGCACAGATATGTTTGGCCTTTATAATACAGATACATGAACCTCATAAAAATGCAAGTGGTTTTTCCCTTTATGCGTTGAACATAAATATAAGCAGACAGTGCTAAGGTTCAACAGATAATTAAAACTAGGATTTCCCTCAGAGGGATTAGTCTGAGCGATATTGCTGAGAACATATATTTAATAATAATTTGCAAAAAGTATAGAAAAAGAAAAAACGAAAAAATACCGCATTAAAAAAATGTAATTTTAGAAATTACAACGACTATTTGGAAAATAATATTTTCAAAGGCTATAACTTTAGGCTTATAAATGATGTCTATATTTAAAAAATCAATTATAACATTTTTTAAATTAACAAAATGTAGTTTACGTAATAACAGAGTTATATTAATATGCCTGGACATTTAGATACACGTTAATATTCCTGACCCAATCATAAACAAATATTAAATGAAATTTCAGTTTAATAATTTTCGGTACTGTAAATTTTTAATTTCTAAACATTGCACACCGTCGTATAAAGGAAAAAAAACCTTTAAATGCAATTTGTTTGAAACCTGTACCACAATTTGTTATTGAGTTATTAATTTTTTGTTAGTTTTTAATATCTTTTTTGGTCATCGTGGCAAAAACATTCAGATATACTTCAGATTTCCCAATTCCCTACCAAATATTTTTCAAATAGAAAGTCTATATTCCAAAAAGTTAATATAAAATGATATGTTATTTTGGTACTTCTAGATTATCCCGTCGACCAAAAAATTATCGCCAAACTATAAGATTAAATGCCAATAATGGATGATCGTAAATGTCACATTCAATGACATAAAATGCGATTCACGTGTTTAAAATATCATTAAGTGATTTTTTTCGACTTTTTATAAATATTTTTATTAATATTCATCTAATTATTTGTTTTTTCGTTATTTAAAATAAAAATTATGTCAACATGTATAATTTGGCTTTTAGTTTGGCGATTTGTATAATTTGGCGAAATTGGTCGACCGGATAACCTAGAAGTACCTTTATTTTTAATTGATTATATAGTGTCACAAATTTAAATGTCAAAAATGAGTAAAGTAAATGGTAGAAATGCAAAATATTATGTAAAAATTCCTATACACGGTTAAAAATGGGAAAGCAAACTATGCAAATCAGCCATGCATGGGTATAAAATTGAAAGTAACTAATGCAAATGATAAAACACTAAAATATTTTGAATCGGAATTTGAACTTTTTGAAATGACGTAAAAAATATAAACAGCACAAAAAATTGCATAAATCATGATGGATGAGTGGAATGAGAGAATTTGTTTACATGGTGTGTAGATAGTTAATACAGAATTGTTGATAATATAATATCTACATCTGTTTTCTATGGATACGATGAGGTTCTCGATGGGAATTTAGGGAATTCTCTATTTAAAAAATGAGATATACAAATCCCGAAGACGCCAACAAAGAAATGCATTACGTCGTTCGAGTGTGTCCCAGATATGCTCAATCGGATTTAAATGGATTGTACTGCTGACCACTACATACACTGTTTTTCTTTCTTTTCAAACTTGTTCTCATGAAGATAAGCAATATTTCACTGTAGCATACATTAAATAAAAGGAATATGCAATGCCTATAGTATAAGGTACGAACGAGATCTGAATATCTCGTCTCCTTAAGCTTTGAGCTGTAAAAATGTTACCATAAATGATTTATAAATCTGCGCATACTTTTACGCTAGACATGTTCGCTCAAATAAACCAATATGAACTTGAGTGTTACCCCAAAAAGTAATTATTTAAAAAGCTTGCTAGTGACAATTGAGAAAATGATAAAATCCCCAGATTAGTAAAGTTGAAAAATTAATGTCCCTTCCCCCGTACCTTTTTGTTATTTAATTATTTTGTGGTGCCCTGCAAATAAATAATAAATATTCTTTGCGCGGCATGCTTTACAAAATATATATTCCAGTGCTCCTCATAAATGCATATTAATTTCATTAGGATTCGATGGGCGCGTAACATCATTAAAATGTTCTTGGAATTATTTCATCCGATCGGCCATAATGTAACAGAATATTTTTGACTGTCTCTGTATTCGAACTATTTATCCAATTTTACTAAAATTTAAAGTAACTCAACAAAATTCAGAAACAAATACATATTTAAAATGTAAAACAATTCGGTTCGATAGTTTTCATGCTGTTCTAAGCGGACAGAGATACGGACGGTTCAGACGACGACTATAGGTACTACGTATTTATGTAATTACGAATGCACCTAAAAAACTGTTAAATTTCAAAGCACATGCCGAAATTGAAAACACGTGACCAGCAATTATTGCTCAAAGACAGTATTGTAACCGATTTCTTTTGAGTGTCCCTGTAAACGGATTAAAAATTATATGAATGTCTTGTTCAAACGTAATCGTAATAAAATTCATCGATTTATATAAGTTTCAATACTTTGCAATAGTGTAGTTTCATAAAAATATTCTGTTATCGATTTTTCTTATAGACCATAATGTAATGGAAAAATTTTGGGTGTCCCTGTAAATAAACTATTAATCTCACGCACTTCATATATAATACCAAACATGCCTAGGGGAGCCTAAATAATGTTTACCAATTGCATAAAAAATTCGAGTATATTTACAGATGTTAGAGTGTGGACAGACAGACAGACAAACCGAATGCATAAACACTTTTCAACTTTGTTGGAAAATAAAAAAGGAACTATTTCATTTAATGCAAAAAATAAATAAATAAATAAATAAAATAAATGATATAAAATAAAATAAAAAAATAAAAAATAAAATTTCACCAAAAATGCCAGAATAGGATTTGGAATTCTTCCACATAATTGACATCGAACTATCGTTATTTTGCATGACATGGTAACCCGGCAATTGTTTTTTCCCTATATTAAATTAATCTGTATTTAATCGTGTTTTTATTTATTGTTACTTCCATTTTAATATAATAGAAAATTATTAAAAAATTATTTTCGTCAAATTTGAGCTAAACTATTTACGGTACTACTTAGTTATCCCGTCTACCGATTTCGCCAAATGATACAAATCGCCAAACTCATAGCCAACTTATACATGTTGACTAAATTTTTAATTTAAACAACAGAAGAACAATTAAATTAGTAAAACATTCATAAAAAGTTGAAATAAAAATCACTTTATGATATTTTAAACACGTGTATCTTGTTTAATTTCATTGGTAAAACATTCAAAAAAAGTTGAAATAAAAATCACTTTATGATGTTTTAAACACGTGTATCTTGTTTAATTTCATTGCATGGGACATTTAAAGTCATCTATTGTTGGAATTTAATCTTATAATTTGACGATATTTTTTTTTGGTCGACGGTATAACCAAGTAGTACCCCAAATACGTATATGATATTTCCGTCCCATTTTCATGGTACTTGTCCTTTAATATCTTCACTTCGGAATTTTTATAAATCTTGGTCCAATTCGGGCTTCAGAAAGTCAGATTTCATATCTGATGAACGTTTCTACTTATTTTTACACATAAATATGGCGTAGATGTCATATACGTACCAAGTTGGCGCTATCTTTTCTGTCACCAAATTGGCGAATTTGAATATTGCTGTAAGTATTAATATTTTCGATTTATTGTTTTATGTATATTTTTTATTATGTTTATTATTTATAACTTTTATTTATTGCTTCAACTATTGTTTCTTTTTTTGGTACTACTTGATTATACTGACGACCAAAAAAAGTATCGCCAAACTATAAGATTAAATGCCAGTAACGGATGATCGGGAATGTCTCATTCAATCGCATTAAACACGATACATTGCTTAAACCTTTCAGGGGCAAGGCATTTCTGCTTCAAAAATGATCAAATAATTAATTCCCTCCGATATTTACGAACAAATTTAATTGAAAATAATCTAAACCTTTTCGTCACATTATGAGATCAAAATTGTACTAAAAAATTACTGGTACCAGTTTGCAATTTAAGTATTAAAATTAACCGTTTGCAGGCTGCAAATTCGCCCCTCAAGAGGTTAAAACGCTTTTAATCCAACTTAAACTCGTATTTTATTTAAACACGAAAGAATTGTTTCCAATTTGCACTCGCGAAATATAAAAGATGCTAATGCCGATTATAAAACGCAATTATAAAAAGTATCACATCTAAGTGCTATTACACGTGTCGTGCTGCAGGCGTCTCCATGTTATCCTATGGGACCAGGGGAGTCGCTTGGTTAGCGCGCGATTCCCTTGTGTCGGAGCGTCCTTGACGCCTGGAACGAAGCGACTTGCCAGTAAGAGCCAATCAAATGCTTGGAAATCCAAATGATGGTAAAAACTTTTCTCGAACAGCGAATGAAATGCTGAGAACACGAAAAAACGCAGGCGATTTTTGTCGCTTGCAATTTTTACGTGTAATAGCACTTTAAGAATTATGGCCTCTTTATTTTCAATTAACGGGAAAAAAAAAGATTTTTTTTTAGTTTGTTTTTTAAGTTTTAATATGTTTTATTGCATTTAAATGAAAATTGTTTGCATATTTTCTTTGCTCATGTGCTTCAATTTGGAAATCTAACTAAAACATCCAGCTCGTGAAAATGATGCACATTAAATTTTCGTGACGTATGTATCCAAACTGTGTGTTTTTATCAGTTTTTAGGTGCGTTCGTAATTATGTAAATACGTAGCACCTATAGTGGTCGTCCAGTCCGTCCGTCTGTCCGTCTGTCTGTCCGTCTGTCCGCATATAACAACGAAAAAACTACCCAACGGAATCGGTTGAAATTTAAAATACATAATTTTTACATAATTTTGTCGAGTCATTTCAAATTTTATGAAAATCGGATGCATAAATCAATTATAGAGGCAATCAAAAGTATTCCATTACATTACGTTCAATGGGGAAAAAAGTTTCAAATGCATTTCAATCGTTTGAAATTTAAAATACATAATTATTACATAATTTTGTCGAGTCATTTCAAATTTTATGAAAATCGGATGCATAAATCAATTACAGGGGCAATCAAAAGTATTCCATTACATTACGTTCAATGGGGAAAAAAGTTTCAAATGCATTTTAATCGTTTGAAATTTAAAATACATAATTCTTACATAATTTTGTCGAGTTATTTCAAATTTTATGAATATCGGATGCATAGATCAATTACAGGGACAATCAAAAGTATTCCGTTACATTACGGTCAATGGGGAAAAATGTTTCAAATGCATTTTAATGATGTTACACTCATTCGAACTTAATAAAATTTATATGCAACAATAAATAACATATTATAATATACATTTTACATAATTTGTGGTGCAAAGAAAATTTGTTATTGATTTACAAGGCCACACAAAAGTATTCCATTACATAATGGTATAGGGAGTACATTGTTTGATGAGCGTTTTAATTGTAATTCACTATTTAAAATTTTATGAGATTGATATATGACAGTAATATTTTTAAAATTTCGTTATCGTACGAACGCACCTCATTTGCTACGCTTCACGTGCAATTTCCAACTTGTTTAAATATAATTTTAAAACTATTTTGAACTTATTTTTCGTAGTAAGTGCATTCAGTAGGTTACCTTCATAGGTACCTTCTGGTACAACCAGAATCAAAATCCGTCAAGTATTTTTTGAGATTTCCTTGACGGAAGAATATTTTTTACTTTTAATATCGTTACGTACTATGTGTGTAAGACTTCGCTTCACTCAGACAATTACTATTTACTCCATGTGTTCTGGTTCGGCTGTCTATGAAAATATCCAGCCGGTGAAAAATGACGCACACCAAGTTTCTGTGACGTATGCAAATAAATTGTGCTTTTTTATCAGTTTTTTTAAATATAACTTTTAAACTTTTTTGAACTAATTTTTTGTAGATGGTGCATTCATCAGATTACCTTCATAGGTACCTACTGGTACAAACAGAATCCAAATCCGACAAGTACTTTTTGAGATTTGCTTGACGAAAGAATTTTTTTTACTTTTAATATCGTTACGTACTCTGAGTATAAGACTTTGCTTCGCTCAGACAATTAAAAAAAAATCTTAGCTAGATCCTTAGATTAAAAAAATATCTAATCATGCTACAAAAACCAAAATAGCAAAATCAAATGCAATGATTTTGTTATAATCAAAATATCTTTCTTTATACATCAAGACAAAATATAATGGTCATTTTCGACGTGCAATAAAAACTTGACGATGTATAACGTGAAACGCATACTGTAATTACCAATTTTACATTAACCTTAAAGGAAAAGTACATATTATGTTTTCCAGTTGAATTGTTGTAATTCTTTTTTCAAAAATACGGTTCGTTAAAAAGAATTCTTGTAACATATTATTTCTCAGTATCAATAATATTATTAAGGAATATTTACTTTGCAGTATTTGTAGTCAATTTTTATCAAACACATGCCATTTAATATTATTTTCATACATCCATTAAGCCATAAATTACGACATCAGTCATTCCTAAATCCTCCTAACCGATACCTCAAAATATTCATTTAAATATCTCCTCCAATAATTGTATACGAATAACGAAGTTATGAACAAAACCTATCATTATCTAACAAATCGTTTTCTAAGTGCTAGAATACTTCGTTAGTCGACTCATGAAAACTATCATCAACTACACTAATGAGTAAATGATGACAAATTCTCTCTAAGCGAATGATGCATGCTGGGATATAATGATCGATTGAGAGTACTTGCGCAACAAATGAACTGGTCAAGAATATTGATAATCTTTGTCATATTAGTAAAGATTTTCGTATTATATTCATTATAATAGAACACTTGCCACAATATTGGAAAGTAGTAAGTATTCAAACACATTGCTATATTAAAAAAAATCCTTGCTAAAAATATCAATAGATATTTATATATATTAGGGTGGGTCGAAAAAATAGAATTTTTTTAAATCCACTATTAATAGTGCGGAAAAGTTGCCTTTTGTAATTAGAAGGATAACGCAAAAAAAGTTTTTGAAATCGGTTAATATCTTTAGGTCGCGCATCGTACTTGAAGTTCCGAAAATTTGACCAAAAATGACATTTTTTGAAATTAATGATGAAAATTTAAAAAAATTCGAACCTACTTCTAATAGTACGGAAAAGTTTCCTTTTATAATAAAAAGATAACGCAAAAACTTTTTTTGAAATCGGTTAATATCTTTAGGTCGCCCATCGCACTTGAAGTTCGGAGATTTTGATCAAAAATGACATTTTTTGGAATTATTGAGGAAAATTAAAAAAATTTCGAACTTGCTTGTAATAGTACACTAAAGTAACCTTTTACAATTAAAACATACTTTTTTTTCTTTTTTAAATATATTAATACCTTTAAGTCCATTTAAGTTAGCGAAATTTTATGAAAATTGACAATGTTTCATATAAAAGATGTAAAGTCGTCTTCTTTTCTCATTTTTTTCTAATAACATAAAAATATTCCATTATATGCATAGAAACGTAAAATAAAATCAATTTTAAAATTGGTTAATAATTTTTCATAATACATTGTTTATAAATTACGAAAAAAAATAGAAAAGTATATATTTTTAGCTATTTTATTTATTTAAACATTTATATTGAACAGATTTAGAACACAACTTAATAAGACATTCTTCAACAAAAAATTTTAAATCAATTTTAAACAAGTTTTTCTTATGCAATATTAGGCTATTTGCATTATAGTAATTTTAGAAAATAGTTATTTTTCTTTTTACCTTGATTTTTTACCTCGTGTAAAGCCTTGTAGTGATATTTATTATCAAATGTTGACATAAGTGATCGCGAAAGCAAAGATGATCTAATATAGCCGTATCTGCTATGAGCCACATCTTTTTTCAGAAGCCTCACTCACAAGTTTCACACATCATTCCACCGCCTGTGTGTGTGGTACGGAAACGCCCTTATTGTTTTCATTTCCAATTCTGAGAAAGATTTCGATTCAATAAAAGAGAAAATTCTCTCTGGACTGATTCTGTGTAAAAAGTTGGTGGAGTAACTTTGCAGCTCGACCAATCAATTAGTTCAGTCTAATCCTTAGCGCGAAAATTTAACTTGCGTATCATAAAATCTCTCACAGTTGCCACTTGTTTTGTCACCATTTTCATTGCTTTCAAAACTTGTAATCCTAATAGCCATATCACACGGGAGGCTTTCACTCAACTTTTCCCCCAACAGAACATTTCAATGAGCAAAACTTGATTGACCTTGATGAAGGAGAGAATTTTGGTGGTTATTTTAGCTCACCGAGCATTTTCCGTGTCGCCCGGGAAATGTTGAACGCTCAGTTAGCGCTGATCATTTGAACCAATAGGAGCGAAGCGAGAGCTCGAAGTTCGAAGAACCTGTTTACCGAGTACGCAGTGGTTGGGAGAACATGTTGTGTCAAATGATTTCTGAAATATTTGTTGTTTATCATTCTACGTGTGATACCGCTATAACTCTCCCACATGCTCCCTCTCATCTGAAATCATTGCCAATAGTAGGTTTTATAGATGAGTGAAGTAAGCGTTACCCTCAATAACAGGGTCTGTAACTTCCTGCAGACTTTTTGATAGGTAGCGCGATGTTGTTATTGTCTTGTGTATATGCTTTGATTAATGGAATTATTATTCCTAATTTCAAACCATACAGGCCCACATGTTTCTATGATGAATAAAACTAACTGCTTCGTTTCAGTCCTAGGGTTTTCTGTGGATATATACAGTCTGAGAATTCGATTGGCGGTCGTTAGCCACCGGGAATGAGAAATGGTCCCTGGAACTCGGACAGAAAGATCCTCAGGATAGAAGCCCGATCACACAGCATTGATATTTAAAAAAGATATTTTTGATCTTTACTGAGGTCATTTGGGTTTTCAACAGTCACTATTGGGCGAGAGCAATTGATTGATTCAAACTTGATGAGAGGTTGTCTTTCGCAAGCAGGTAGTTGCTTGCCTATAGGACGAGAAAATAATGCTGGCCGTTTGTTTTTTTCTTCAATGCATTGAAACAAGTGCCTAAACGGCAATTCGATGAAATGCAACAAGTAAATGCACCGCTGCAAGGGCCTGCGTATCTTCATTTCCAAATTTCGAATAACCCTTTTTTCAATCCCGTATTGATAGAGGAGCTATCACATCCAAATACAAGGACTTCATCTAAGGAGATATTCTTCTGAGGCAGCTATAAAACGATACTTTCACAAACATTTTTTCCGGTTCCATTCATAGGCGTTAGATGACCAACATATTTTGATCATTCGGCTCCTGAATTAAAGAAACGTGTCCTTCCCTATTAGATCTTCGATAGCGTTTAACACCGATTTTTCCTTGATATAACGTAACTGTTTGTGGTAATTACATGACAAGCCTGAAAACCAGCTGTGTTCACAGTTCATATGCGCACTGAGCAATTGGAATAGAAAAAAATCGGTTTGTCAGTTGTTTTTGTAATCAGCCTATGTCAATTTTGATCATATTTTCCAAATTTCAGGTACGATGCGCGATTTAAAGGTATTGAAGATTTAAAAAAGAAAAAAGTTATTTTTAATTGTAAAAAGTTACTTTAGCGTACTATTAGAAGCAAGTTCGAATTTTTTTTTTAATTTTCCTCATTAATTCCAAAAAATGTCATTTTTGATCAAATTTTCCAAACTTCAAGTGCGATGCGCAACTTAAAGATATTAACTGATTTCAAAAAAAATTTTGTGTTATCTTTTTAGTTGTAAAAGGAAACTTTTCCGCACTATTAGAAGTAGGATCGAAATTTGTTTAATTTCCATCATTAATTTCAAAAAATGTCATTTTTGGTCAAATTTTCTGAACTTCAAGTGCGATGCGCGACCTAAAGATATTAACCGATTTCAAAAACCTTTTTTGCGTTATCCTACTAATTACAAAAGGCAACTTTTCCGCACTATTAATAGTGGATTTGAAAATATTCGATTTTTTCGACCCACCCTAATGTATATATATATAATACTTTATTTAAGAACTGTGATACATTTGTAATACATATTGTCATTGACGCCAACTTATATGGGCCCTTGGGGTCTGATCTCGCACAATAATTTTGGATTCTAGCTTGCCCAATTTACTTTACATTGTTCTATTCAATTTTCTCTCTAGAACAAAATTTATTTTGCGAATGACCACCCGTTTTAATTCTTTGACTGTCACCTATAAATCCAAAATGACTGAAATGGAAATGTTTAACTTTTTGTTGTTTCGATTTGTAGTCACATTCATTATATGTTGTGTTGATATTACAATAAATATTAGTGACTTTAAAAGAAAAAACGCATGAGAATATAATTTTAAAAAATTGCAACTATCTTAAAACAGCTTGACTTAAAGGTCTCATTTTTCTCCAGCTGTCTACCATTCACAGAAAAACAAACTGTTTTTACCATTTTATCAAAATCTCTTTGAGTCCATCCAATATTTTTGAAACAACACAATATTTTCAAAAAGTTGGTGCCACTGCATATTATATCAATCTTCAGTTTCTGCGATAAGAATAAAAATGTATGCTGGATCAATGAAAATAGGTATGTTAATTAAAATAAATGTTGCGAATTTGTTCAATTTTATTAAATACTTTTATTAAACTGTACCTGAACTCCATGCCAAACCACATCAATAATGATACCCGCAAATATCAAGTTTTTATATGCAAAGTATACTCCCCCAACCTTTTAGAATGAATCGTTGAGGAATTGTTTTATGAAACACCATAGAAAGAGTAAGAGAAAAAGTTTTCTAATCGCATATTATTGAATAGGGAAATACTGAGTTTGTCCTGAATCCAGTTACAAAAAAAATGAATTACACATGTTTTCATTTTCATTTATTCTTTTATTTACATTGGTTTTTAAGCGTCACGTAGTGATCCTACTGCATCATTATTTCTATTTAAAATATAAAACTGTCCTTCGTGCTATTATATAGTTAATAATGTAATCGGTATAAAATATATTGAAGGTAAAAGTCTCATCGAGACCCATATTCCGGAACCGGTCTCGGTCAGAAATAAAGCTATCTCGGTTCTAGCTCGACCGATGTAAAAATTAAAAATTTAGCTAGACCCGATCCGGCCCGTTGTTATTTTCACAGATTAAGGCACACCGACAGTTAAAAAAAATGTAAAAACATGCCCGGCTCAACTCATGCAAAAATAATGTTCGTTACGACCCAACTCAATTTTGAAAAAAAAAAAAAAAAAGAAAAAAAGATTTTTTTAACATACAATTAAAATACTTTAAAGAATACTTTATACATATTCAGGGAATAATTAGGCAGTATATTCTGAAATTAAAAGATGTACAGTAGCAGCAATAATGATTTCTTAAAGTCTTAGACGTTCCAACATTCAAATATTCATCCATGAAAAATGAATGTATGTTTGAACAAACGAAAAATGGAATGTTAAAAACATGATAACATTTCAAGCTGTATAATTAAAAGTAGACTGTTTCTCCGTCAGTATTAAGGCTTTTCTCAAATCCAAAACACAACTAACGCACTTCCGAATTTATTGCTTTTAAAAATCGCTTAAGATTGGAAGGTGTTTCTATTCAGTAACTATGTAATCGAATGACATTATCTATTTTTTTTTCTTATAAAGGCAATATATTTTTGAGATAATACCGTCAAAGTTAGCGCTTTAAATTACATTTTCGGAAGCGATAGCAAAAAAAAAGGAGAAAAAGCTACAGTCACTTGACAAGAACTTCTTGTACCGTAATAAACAGTTTAATAAATGTAGAAAATGGTATTCGATTCCAAATGCCTACAATATACAGACCTTTCAATTTTATGCCTTTTCATTTAAAAATTAGTCAGAAAATGTATTAAAAGTTAAGAATCCGTTAATGGAAATTCATTATCCTTATTAAAAAAATTTTAAAAAAAATTGTTTGCCTTACAAATCCTGAGAAAATTGAAAATGAGAAAATTGAAATAATAAAAGTCCTGTTCCACAAGACTCAACTGTGTAAGAAAAAGAAAGAAAAAAAAACTGATTTCGGCCCGGTACGAAATCACCGAAAAAATTATGCCCGAGCTCAAATACCGTGTAATTGTTTTATGCCAATTTCTGTGCTGCACATGTTACATTTCTGTGTTGATTTTACAAAACTAGCATCGGATTGTGACGCACTTCTATATCTGTTTTCGCAAAAGTCCTTCTCATTGGAAATGGCTCACATTTTATCGACTTCGTTAAAAAAATTATTCATATAGACCTGGTTCATTTACTTCTTGTACCGTAAGTACCGTTTGTTTATTGATCCGAACTTCGGGTCAAACCCGGGCTTATGCGGATCTCTAAATGGAGGCACTCGGCAGAATTAAATAAAAACAAAATCTTACTGCGCACATAAATATTTGGTCAAAAATAATCAGCAAATTTATGTTTTATAAAATTACGTAGTATATATTTTTTTGCAATACGAATTAAAAATAGCGGTTAAAATAATTACCATAAACATTTCAAAGCAAATTAATATTAATTATAAAGTAAGCATTTTGATTAAAAATTAATAAAGCCAAAAAACTACGATAGGAAAGCTGGGACGATTCAGTTCAGATATTCGCCGAGGCTTACCGGTCAGTTCACGAAATGGCCGGCCAAAACCCGAAATACGCTATTCATTTCATGTATTTGGGGTATTTGCCAGGTAACTTGGCCAGTTTGGGTATTGGCTGGCCAGTTCTGGAATTGGCCATAACATGTATACCATATATATTTATATAATTTTTTTGACTTAATTTATTTATTTAATGTTATTATGTTTTAAAAATGTATTAGATTTTTTTTTCACGAATAAAAAAATGTAATGTTTAATAAAGTTAAAAAAAATTTAAAAAAGTAAATGTATCATTAAATATGTAAGTAATATGTGTGAAAGTAATAAAAAATATCTTTTTTTTCAAAAGAATAAAATGCAATAATTCATGTAGTGACTGTCAATTTTTTTACTGTAAATTCCTGGATCACGGCCTATGCAAAACTTTCGATTTAATAAATTTTGAAACTTTATTTCAACTAATTACTTTTTTTCATATATGAATTTTGGCCTTCTTAGAGCATATCCTATAAAAATTATTAAATATAAAATATCAAACATATTTACTAATTAAGTAAATGATTTTCATCAGTATCTTGTAACCCTAGAAACTCGGGTATATCTCACTGCATAAACAAATTTGAAAAAATTTAGAATGAGGTACTGCCACCGAAAATGCACCTGTTTGGGGAGTGTGGGGATACTTGAGCATACACTGTAAAAAAAATTCTGTAAAGGTACTAAACTTTTTCTAGGAAACTGGGATTTCAAGAACTTTTCATGTAACGATAACAGGAAAAATCCATGTAACTGATTCCAAAATTAGAATTTTTGCTGTTACCGTTACAGCAAAAGTTATTGGAATCCCAGTTTCCTAGAAAAGGTTTAGTACCTTTGCAGAATTTTTTTTACAGTGTAGGGGATATTTGACCCAACCTATTTTTTCTACAGTTGGTTAATTTTTCTTTCTAAAACTGACAATATGGTAACATATTTATAGTTCTGAACATGTAAAAAAGAAATCACATACCTTGGTACCATTTTGAAAGTATGGTGATTAATAGTTGTTTTTCCCTATCTAAAGTAAATATTTAGGTGCATGGTTTTTTATTTTTTTGTTATCAAAGTTTCGTTAAAAGTTTCAACAATATATATAAATTTAACAAATATAATCTCAATTGTATTTTTAATCTAAAATAGCTCAAATAGCTGCATGCTTTACTTAGTAAAACTCTGATAAACAAAAATAGTGGTAATGGGAATATTTGAGCCAGTGAGATTGGGGATACTTGAGCCAAGTATCCCCTCCATGGGGATACTTGAGCTATGATGTAAAAAAAAGTAAAAATTAATTAGACGTAGAAAAATAGTTCAAAATTAATTGAAAGTGGTTTTCAGTTGAAGAAAATTTACCAAATTTTCATTTGCAATATTTTATTTTGTTCTAAGAAATTATAAAAAAAAAAAAAAAAAAAAAAAAAAAAAAAATTAAAAAATTAAAATTTAAAAAGTGGCTCAAGTATCCCCATCTTCCCCTATGTAATTTTTATAATTCTAGAATATCAACTGTGTGCGAAACATTAATTTCAGAATTTCATCTTTACATTAGAAAATCAAGTTGAGTTAAAGGAAAGAGTGTAAAAATGCACATTTCTTCTTCAAGAATAGCGTTCTATTTTACTGACCGATTCGAGAAAGGTATTTACATCTTATAATCGCTCAATAAAAGGAAAGTAGTAGATGGAAGGCCACCGTAATACTTACCCGTCATAGATATGCATAGTCTAAAATATGAAAATAAAACCTGTGTAAACTATTCACAAAATACAACGAAAATCAAAAAAAATATGTAAACATATACATATTTAAATATTTTTAACACGTAGTAATGTTCTATTAATGAATTTCTGATGAACCAATTTTTAAAAATAATATAAAACGCCAAATTGCTCAAGCACTATCGAATTGCGTAAAAGAAAGAGCCTTATAACTCCAAAAAAAGTAATCATATTAGATTATCAGATTAACCCTTTGAGCTCTGGGGTGTAAATTTCTTCAAAATTCCAAATGCCACATTGGCACCAGTATTTTGCAAAGAAAAAAACCTGTTAACGATAAACACGGAAAAATGCATTAAACCTTTTTGAAGTAAATTTGGTCAAATTTTCTGGTGTCATTGTGACATTTCGGAATTAAAATTATGTGGTAGAAAATTCTACCAGCAGAGCTCAAGGGGTTAAGCGTCTCATTTCCAATTAAAATATATCTTTGAATTGAAATTTGAATGAACCCATTTGATGATGGGTCATGAAAAAATGAAGAATGTGAAAACAGGATTACACATATCTCGGCAACTAATAATCCGATCAACTTCGTTATTTATGCAAAATTTGTGTTATTGTATTGCTTTTTACGCCCAATCATTAAAATAAAGTATTTCGAAAATTTTTACGTACCTTTTATCAGAACAAATTTTTTGAAACTGTGAAAAAAATAGTTCCGGTAAATCAATTTTACTGATATTCGATAGGCTTCGTCCCATTCTTACATACTAAGTACACACCGAATTTCAAGTCTCTATCTCAATTTGTTCGTGAGATAGAGCGTTTACAGATAAAGAGGCAGGCAAGCAGAGACGGACGGAATTTTTTTCTAGAAATATGTTTTTCACAATTCCCACTATCTGAAACGCGTATATCCGTCATTCTTTTTCGATTTTCAAAACGATTGCGAGACTTACCCAACACTACGTATGATAGGTTAGTAAAAAACTTATCATAGACAGCGCTTCTTGTTTTATCTTCCTCTTTACTTGACTTATATTGTCGTATAAAGCCAAAATTTAAACTGAATTTATTCTCATTTTATTTTCGTAGCTTTTTTTCAATGTCCATATTTTTTCTACATTTCGACGAATTAAAAAATGAGAAGTTTCCACAAGATTTTTTGAAGATTTCCTCCTTTACTAAGTTCTCCTTTTGTTGTACGGATTTCCCTTTTTTGTCCCCAAAACTAAGCAACGATTTAACAATTCCGTTAATCTCTTTTTTTAAGAACACATAACTGGAAAACCCAAGCGGAAAAGTGGGATTGAAAATCACACAAAGAGTTTCGTTTAATATTTTTCCAAAACAATTTATCATTTGAATTATAAATTCAAAGTGTTAATTTATAATTCTTAATTTCTTGCATAGATGAGAACACTAATAAATTTAATTTAAAAATAAGAAAAATAAGTAAAAGCGATTTATTTTATTAAAATTAAAAATGTTCAAATCAAAATATTTTTACAAAAATCCAAAATTCTAAATTTTTTGAAAATCTAAAATTAAAAAAAAATAGTGGAGTTAAAAATTAAACTTTAAATTTCTAAAAGCGAATTTTTTAAAAAATAAATATAAAATTCTGGATCATTAATAAATTGCAAACGTTTATTAAATAGAAAAAAATTAAAAAATATTGAAATAATTGAATAGTTGAATCAATTGAAATAATTGAAATAAATGAAATTTTCAAATTTCATGATTTGTCGTGTGAAACAAGATATTTTAATAATTTTCTTTCATTGATTTTTGTGAATTTTTTTCCGAACGAGTATACATATAAACCTATGCATTTGATATAAACGTTCTTAGTGCCGGGTCTGTCCATCAGTGACGCTTCAAATTTTTCTTCTATAGTGCTTAATTAGAATCTTTAAATCAGTTTATGTATTTATACAGGTGATTCTCAAAATAGGGGACAATTTATGTCTTTCGGCATACAAAAAATATTGAGAGGTTTTCTGTCATGTTTTTTATATTTAGATATGTTTTTCTTAATATTATTCATTATTTGCGCTCAAGAATTACTCACTTTTTAGTTAAAAACACCTTAAAATAACAGAATAAATGTTCAAAATGTCATTAGCATGGATGTCCACAGCAGCTGTGCCTTGTGTATACTAGCATTTTTCAAGAGTTATGATTTTTATAAAATAAACAAATGTTATTATTTCTTTATATTAATAAAGGAGAGGATTTATCCAATAAATTTCTTTTTAAAAATAAAATTATAGTACATAAAAAAAGAATTAAAATTTGTCCTCCATATTCGATTTTCAAAACAAGGTCATACTAAAACAGCTGGTTATTAATTAAAATTTCATTTTCACATATGACAATAGTTTGAAAACATAAAGTTTCTCCATGGCAACAAGTAGTCATTTTATCCCAGCCAGAAAATAGAAGCATGTATTGTATTTTAAGAATAGAAGTTGAATATTAGGGGCGTACATCAATTGTATGTCATTAGAATGGATAATAATTTTCATGTTTATTTTATAGTTAAAAAATGAGTTATATAGTAAATTTTTATTTTATTTATTTGCACAGAACTTTTTTGTTTTAAAAAGCCCCAGAAAGGAATATTGCATTATGATTATATTATGGCTGATAATCTTATTTAAATTAAAATTTGTCATTAGCATGGACAGATATCAGTGTCATTAGCATGGTTTTTCTGTCCATGCTAAAGACTCCTATGTACATAAATGTAACCAGTGCTTATATTGTATCCTTTATAAAGTTTAATTTTACGTATAAATTTAGGTATTACATTTTTTATCCCTAAAATATGCATTAAATCTGTAGAAAAACCACTAAGACAGCTTCTTACATTGTTAGTGTCAGAATGTTGCTCATGTAACAAAGTTTGCTCTTTGGTAATGTTTTTATTCTCCTTATATGTATATATGTAAAAATGGAAACCATTTGCTGAAAAGGAAGGTTAATAAATATAGGAAAAAAACATTTAAACAGGAAGAAAATAAAAATTTCATAATATATTTATTCCATGCAATTCGTTTTGTCATTAGCATGGCTCAAAAAATGCTAATTATTTTTTTTTAAGTTAATTTTTAAATATTTAGCTCTGCTGACTATGGAAAGTATACTTAATACTATGTTAACAACACCTATTTTTTTTTCAGAAATTTTGCTAACAGTAATATTTTTAAGATTTCATTTTTGAAATCGTCCCCTATTTTGAGAATCACCCATATATTCTACTTTAATATTAACTCATATTCTAATGATAACAGACGAAATAAATTTAAAAAACACTATAACATTAATTACTTTGTAATAGTACCACATTAAGCGTGTTTTCATTCCATACATTAAATAATTCGAACTTCGGATAATTCGAACATTTTTTGTTGTCCCGATGAGTTCGAATTAACGAGAGCCGACTGTATATTGGTATTTTTGCTACAAGAGACCCACTGTAGTATAGTATCTGCATAACATTCATCATTCATTTATCCAGTCATATAAAAAATCTGGATGTAGTTTCTTTATCATAAAAATTATATATACGGAATGATTCCAGAGTGCTCATGGCCTGACTAATGCAGGGGCATGAGGGACAGTTGCCCCGGGCCTCCCGGCTTGAAGGAAGGGGCAAGGACGGATGAAAGTTTATAAGTTTTTTGTTAAAAGAGTGTCAAATGATAGAAAAGGAACAAAAGGGACCGAAATTCTTTTTTTCAGTTTTAAGGGACTCTCTTCTAGCCCATATGATTCCGTGCCCTATACCCATTTAAGGTCTCACATTTATTTTTATATTCCTGTAACCGAAAAAAATTGCATTCTATAATTTCTTAAATTTATCTTTCTTCTGCTATTATATATATATCGATGTGAATCGTACTTGGTATGAAATTTATGTTCGAATACAATAGATATGAATTTTAATTTTAGTCACTTCAGTATCATTTATGAAAAAATTTAAGATTGAAGCCCCCTCCCTAATGATGTGTATCACAGGACTTCCACTGTCTGAGTCTGGCCCTGAGGGTGTTCGTTTAAAATTATGCTATACGTTTTTTAAATTTAACTTTTCCATACCTGACTTTAGGGAGATTTTATGCAGGACAATTTTGTAAGCCAATTTCTTAAGTTATACGTGATTTATTTAAATGTCTTTTTTTTACTTAAGTTATGTTTTTTCAAGTCTATTGTTAGTATACAGAAAAATGTTTGTAGAATAGATATGAAGTCATATACAGAACCATAGAAAAACATAAATGCAAGATAGCCTATGAATAATAAATAACCACTGTAAGTAAGATTTCTGTAGTTTTAGCGTGTTTTTCTCTGGATTAAATTTATCTTGATATGTAGAAATCTCTAGGCACAATGTAAAACAATATCAATTTTACAAATGTAAGTTTAGAAAAGTCTGTGTAAATATTAAAATGTTTACTGTATACAATACAAAAAAGATGTAAAACTACAAAACTAGATTTTATAGTCGAATAGTTTTTGTTGCCAAAGAAATGACTAGCTTTAGAAAAAAAATCTACTAAACTTACTAAAATTTCATTTGTAACCCGGGTGGCAGCATAAATACTTATAACTATCCGAGGTTTCTCGGAAACCTTAAAGATTTTTCGATTTTCAGAGCAAACGTGTATCTGTTGCATAATCTTTTCTTATTTCAGTTGTATAAGAAGTTCTAGAAATCCCTAGTGCATGTTTTTATTTTCATTTAAAAAAGAAAAGATTGGTATTAGAATGTAATTATAGACTACTTTTCCGTAATTTTATTAAAATATTGATTAATGTTGTTTTTATTGTTGGTTTAGATTGGGTTAGGATTTGATCATTTAGAATTTCGATCTATTTCTTGTAATGTAGTATGTAGTATGATGAGTCTGGATTGAGTCTCGGCTTGAATAAACTATTTTTGCCTGGATCGAGTTGACTTTAAACTAAAAGTTCAAGTTTCTGCTAATTCCAACCTGAGGCCTTTAGTATGAATAAGCCATCTCATTATTGAATAATAATAAATAAGAATACAATAAGAATTTAACATCTTTTTGTTTTACAGGTATTTTGGCGAATTAATTAGGGAGAATAAATTGGAATTCAATTCCTAACAAGCCATAATAGTCTAACCTAAATTGTAAGAATTTAGATTAATTCTTCGAACAATAAGCGTATTTGAAATAACTGAAATATGTATATATTAGAATTTCTACATAGGAGTAATAATAAAAATCTAATCTTTTCATTAAATGATTCAGAAAAAAAGATGTACTTAGAATTTTTATATATAATTTGTTATTCTACGTTACAACCCACATAATGTTTCCACTTTTAAGAACCATATATCTGTTATTCAGAAACGAACATGACTGAATCGATGTCTTCGAAGTATTCTTAGAAAAGAAAACTTATTACAAGAAGAAGAATCCTTTTTAATAAAGAAATAAATTTCCTTTTTTCCCTGAAAGATATGCTTTAGTGTCAGATATTTTGTCTGAAAATCAATTACGTATAAGAAGAACTGACACATCTAATCGAATGCCACTCGGATACATGAGTTCTTTACCTTTCAAGTTTTATTTGTCATTCCTTTTATGAAGAAAATAGAAGGAAAAATACATTTCAACTTTATTTCATTTATGAAGATGCTTTTTTTTGCCATGGAGATAATTTGTATTTTTTCTATTACATTTGTATTAATTTGCATTTTTTATAATATATTTTTATATTTTTATTATCTGTTCCATTATTTAACATTTATTCTACAAAGTTATTGTTAATTTATTTATTTTATGCTTTTTTTTCAATTCAGTCAATGAATTTTATTTATAGCAACAATAATATAACCTTTTTTTTGAGAAAAATTATTTAATTTTCATAACAGTTACTGAATATTTTTGACTTAGGAGCCCTATTTTCAAAATATTGTCCGATACTACTAAGATGAAACTGTAATAGAATTTTCAACAGTCAAGTTATGAATGAAATCTGATACCATAACGACAAATGCTATAAGTTGTAACATTAAGCATTCATTCAACATTGAACATATCTTGTCGTCAAGAAGATGTAGCAAGAAAAAAGTAAGACTGTGAAATGCGTACAGAAAACTGACCATTCTTTTTAAAATATAACATCACAATTTTTTTAAAAATTTCAGTAATGTGAATACATTACAATTTCTTATAGTTTTGCAATAAATAACTTCTACAAATGTCTCATGCTGAAAAAAAAAGTATTTTAAAAAATTACATTTTATTACATTAAAAAATTACATTAAACAATTTTGAAAATGATTTTTTCAAAGACTCAAATCTTAAAGACTTATAAATAAATTCTATATTTACATTAATAATAATAATAAACATCACTTTTAGGATGATTATAACGAGTCATATTACGTGCACCATGCATTAAACATTACTATTCCTAGACCAATGATTAAAGAAAACAGTAGATTTAAGATAGACACCTTTAACTGATTAAAATGTGCATTTTTATTTTATGAAGCTAATGAGACTGGCTTCTGAACAGCCTCATATTACGTACAACATGGATTAAACATTAAAATTGCTGGACCCATCAGAAAAAAAAATTAAATAAAATTGCAGCTCTATAATTTTTCGAGCTGCAAAATATTTCAATTTCTTAACATCGCACATAGAAAAAAATGCACTTTTTAATGAAATTTGTTTGAAATCTCTTTTACAATTTGTTTTTAAAATTATTAATTTTTTTAGGTTTTTATTACTCTTTTAGTCATTGTGGCAGCATAAATATTCAGTTTTTGGACATTAAACTAGGAGTAATCAGAAAACCATTAAAATAGAAAACAGAAGTATTCCATTTTTGGAAATTAAATTTCGACCAATCAGGAAAGAATAAAATTAAATAAATTGCGGAATTCAGCCAAGTAAAATATTTAGATATACTTTAGATTTCTCAATTCTCTACCGAGAATAATTTCTATTTTTTCCAAATAGTTAAGAAAAAATCAATGTAACCAATTTCGTGTGAAGTTTAGCGATTCCACTTAAATTCTTAAACCCTACAGATATTTTCCGACAGAAGTTTGATGTCAAAGAACAATTTAACAGAAAAGACAGGTTTCTTAAGCTATTAAAATACGATATAACCATGAACATGAGCAAAATATATGGAAATCATCTTTCTGATATTAAGGTTTCAGAAACGTTTCCGAAGAGCGTTTAATTACATTAATTTATCACACTTTTCAACTATGAACAAAAGTTTTTTTTAGCACACCAATTCTGGAGCAAACATTTTTATATTGAAGATTTTTTTTATTTTTTTTATTATAGTAAGTGCGATAAATGGACAGCGTCAATAATGAAAATAAAATTAATATTAAATTTTGTCGTTCACAGGCTATGATAGCCTGAGCGCTTATGTGCCCGCTCATTCTGTATGTATGTACGTTCGTTCGTGCGTACGTGCGTAACGCGATAACTCATGTTAAAAATATCCGATCCACTTGAAATTTCGTATATTGATACATCGTGATAAGGTGATTCCCAGATTAGTTTTTGGAGTTCATTCGATATGTATAAGAGGGGGAATGGGGGGGGGCTCATGCCCCTCCCCTTCGTTGATATTAATGGGTTTTTCTTGCAAAATTATCAATTTTTTTTTTCAAAATTTAGGAATATGATCATTCTGGTGGGGCGCCTCCATAATTGGTATTGGCAGTTCATTGCATAAGTATAAACAGTGGGAACGGGGGTTCTAATGCCCCTCCCCTTAATTTATATGAATGGGTTTTTCATGCAGAATTATCAGATTTCGTTCAAATGTCTGAATAGTTTTGGAAGTTTAGTGATTAAGTATAAAAGAGGGGATAACTGCGCTTAAATAATATAAATGGATTTTTATTAAGGAATTTTCCAATTTGTTCTGAATTCTGGATATAGATTTTTTATATGATAAAGCATTCCCTGATTTGTTTAGGGGCTTCTATGTATAAAATGTTGAAAGAGGGCAGCTGTTTCCTCTCTTTAATTTTTTTTTGAATGGAATTAATTCTAGAAAATATAAAGCTGTAATGTAAAATTAATATGCGCAGCCTGTGAGCGCAATGCCATCAGTTTAACTGGGCAATAATCTTTTTATTTTTACTCTTGCCCGTATTAATTTAATTATGCAGATGTAAATGATTAACTGAGAATTTACAGTGTTGGAGTCTGAAAATTCCGTTGACTGGACTTGAACTAATAAACTTTTGTGAAATAACAAACACCATAACGAACGAATATTATTGATGAAACTAAAAATCCCCAAAACACAACTACATAAACACGTATTGTAAGGTGAGATACGATTTTAAAATGTGTAACTCACATAACAGAAAAGTTGTACTGTAGACTGAACTCAAAATAATTTACAGAAGTTTTACTTATTCTTTGTAAACATTGAATTTTCGGGACGATGACTTTTCACCATTGGCACTCTGTTGTCTTCGCTGAGAAGACACCATCTTTCCTTCCAAAATTTGTTTTTGACAGCAGTAATAAAGGAAAATGATATTTTCCATACATAATCAGAGACTTTTTGAAATTGTGTACTTCAAGGAAAATCTTTTTAGAAAAGTGGTGCTTATGGAATAAAATTTGTGTAAGAGGCACCGGAGTCCGAAGGGTTAAAAATACTTTTATTTCTTCTAAAAAAGATGTCACATAACAAGTACAACGGTACATAAATATAGAAATATACAAAATAGCCCTTAACTCTTTTTACATGATTTAGTCATCAAGCAGAAAATCTGAACTCACAGCTCAGAATCAACTTCGAATACAATTAATTACATTTCTTATTCAGCAGAGATCACAAACATGTGACGCGAGAGAGTCTATTGTTTTACATATTGCAATAAAAACATAAGTTATTTTTATTATTTATTAGCTAGTTCTTTTTTATTTACATACGGGAAAATATACCACTCGTTATCGTTTAATCCATTTAAGAATCCCAAAATTTGAAAGCAGATCAGAATAATAGGATGACAACATTCATCCAATTTCACTTTTTTATTCACAATATTCTGTTTAGCACATTCTAATAGATAAAAGAAATTTACTTCAGAGAAAAACACAAACCCTTATTCTTTGTGAAAATCTCTCTGAAATCCTTCTAAAAGATTCGACAGATTAGAGGCTGAAGTAATTTTCTTATTTATACTGCTGTGGTAAAAATCTTAGCAAACTTTTTCAAAATGTTCCGTTTTATACAAATAATTTTAAAAACCTTTATGATATTGCATCAGACAGCGGTGTTTTTTGTATTTTATGTGGGAGTATGTAAATCAAACTAGTTGCTTTATTTTCGGTGAATTGCAATTTGAATAAAAAAGAATAATTAAAGTTTGAATTGCCTTTGCATTAATCAATTATTAATGATATGCAGATATTTTCTTAAGTTCAATAAAGTTGTTGTAAGCAAAAGTTTTTTTATAACATTATTTAACAGCAAGCTAGAATGAATACGAACCAACCAAAATTTCAAATGTTAGCGTATATAATGTTAGCGTATATAGTTTGAATTGCCTTTGCATTAATCAATTATTAATGATATGCAGATATTTTTTTAAGTTCAATAAAGTTGTTGTAAACAAAAGTTTTTTTATAATATTATTTAACAGCAAGCTAGAATGAATACGAACCAACCAAAATTTCAAATGTTAGCGTATATTAAACTTTTTAATGAAGAATAAAATTGATATATGTGTCTGAGGCTTAATATAAGTTAAAAGATATAGTCGTGCATAACATAAAGTGCATAGCATTTACAAAGACACACAGAAATTTTCAAATTGTATATTCTTTTCGAAGTACTGTATATGTATCCGATGTTGTCTGTTGGACGGAGGAAATGCATTTTAAATTTTGTATGTGCTTTAAAGTTTCCCTAAATATATGCATATTATATGGTGTGTATAAATGCTATAGTTATATGTTATACAGGGCACAGAAAAGATCTCGCTAACGTTACTGAATTTGAGCGCAAATTCCTTAAAGATGGTTTTTTAATAAGTTATGCATTTTTACGCTGAACTGCAGTCAGTTTATTAAGAAATGTTTGTATAATACAGATAAAATGATATACAGGGCCACGCAAAGTATTGTCTGCATAGATGCCTATGAATGGTAATTTCCCAAAATGTGATTTCAGTAGTTTTAGTTTAAAATAAGTTTTAGCTAAATACTGGCATGTGATAAAGGTACTAGGTGAACTACAGGCCTGAAGAAAATTAAGTAAATGTGTTTCCATCTATTAGAATATATTGTTGAAAGGAAAATTTCAAACAGCTGGGCATTTTCTTACTAAATTAATTTCAAATTATATAATATATATAATAAATACAGGGCTTTTCAAAGTATTGGAATACATATTTGGCTATAGATAGTAAACTTATTACACTAAATAATGAACTTGGTAAAGATTTCAGGAACCATTTGAAAATGTTTCGAAATCTATGCTTAAAGCATGATTTTTTTTACTTGCTTTGGAAGTAAGAAATGATTCTAATAAATAATAAATATATATATATATATATATACATATAAATGTATTTTTTTAAACTATGGTTAAATTTTAATAAACAAATGATTGAATACTACTAACGAATGCCAAAAAATTAATAATAGTTAGAAATAACTTTTTTATAAATATAAATTTTAAATGAAAAAAATTCTTTTAATAATAATAAAAGAATATTAAGAGAGACCAAACTAACATTTAAAAATAGTAATTTAAAAAAACAATAATGTATTTCATTTAAAATATGCTAAAAACTTAAAAATATTTTTCTTTACCAGCTAGAATATGAAAAATAGTTCTAGATGTGAGATGTGACATACAAGTAAAAATAAATGTTTTTTACGCCCGAAATATTCTGAACATTTTGAAAATAAATCAATGTATGTAATGTTTTCTGAGAGTCGCAAATCTTTCTGTCCAATCCTTTGTCATATCCAGAAATACTTCCATATTCTGGCTCTGAAAGAAATACAGATTTTTGCATTTTAGTGTACTTTAAAAAAAACTTTGTTTTAGAAAATATGTACATTTATTTTTTACTTTTCTGTTTTTCTTGGAGTTTCTTTTTAAGAACGTTATTAATTTCGTAAAAAGGAATAGTTGGATAAAAAAGAAAAATATCATTAGGATCAGGAGTGTAGTCGTAAAAATAATAGAGGATTTACCCTCTGAGCAGAGAGTATATGCTCAAAGCAGAGGGTGTATATTATAGCTAGAGTGTGTATACCATAGCTAGAGTGGGTATACTATAGCTTTATTGAAAAACAAAGGTTCTACGGTGTTTTTTTAAATCCGAGCGGTATACGGCGTATACCCTTCTATACTCTCCACTACATCCATCGAGGATACAGCTGCATCCAAAATCGCAAAGATAATACAACACGAAACAAAGATACCCTATGCAGAAAAGAAACATTTAAAAATATTGCAAACTCAAAAATATGCAAATCATTTCTATTTCTTATTAGATTATTTAGTCTTATAAAAAGCTAAATGTTATCTATATTGTTCCATTTAATACTTTTTTAATTAAGTTATTAAGTTATCTATTAATTAAAAAACAAAAAAGCTAGTCGGGTGTGCTTATACATAAATTTACTCCTTCTCATATATGTTAATACTTCAAAATACGTTTCACAGTACCAAAATAAATTGGAAACTGTGATCATCATTCTAGTGATATGGAATTCCGTGTATTAGACCTTGAGATGTAACTTATCGGTAAAATTATGTAAATCATGAAAAATACAGCATAACAGTGCAATCTGTTGTGTGAATTATACTGAATTAGCTACAACTTAAGCCAACGTCTAATTAAATTATAAAGTTTTATGAAACTCCGTACCTCACTTTTAGAGGTACAGCTAATGTGGATATCGTGAAAAATTTTGCATGACACAGCAGTTAATTATACGATTAAAAGCAAAAACTAAACAGCGCTAATTCATATAAGGGACAAACTGAACCTTAAGTTTGATGAAAATTCGTGCATTATTTTTTAAGATAATTCTAAGTCAGAAATTGGGAAAAATGCAGCATACCAGGGCCATAAGTTCAACAATTTACAGAAAAAACTGATCAACACCAATTTATATAAGGCTCTTACTTAATTTGAAGTTTAATGAAAATTAGTGCATTAGCTCTTGATGTAGAATTACTGCAGTAATCCGGAAAAAATGCAGCATATTTGTGCCACCTGTTGCCAATTTATGCCATAAATTAATTAGTTTTAAATTATATCGGATTATATTTTATAATATATTGGAGTATGAATTCATTTATAAATCTAACACTTTCTTCTTTTATGGAAAGTAAAAAAAGGAATAATTCTGTTTTTGTAACTCTTAGTGTTTAAAGTCGTTCTAGCTGCAGTTTATTAATATATATATATATATATATATATACATATATATATATATAATTGAATTTTTACTAATATTTTTTAATGTCTGGCAAAAAACGATTTGAGAAATATTCTGCGTCAGTATATTTCGTTTTTATAGGAGTTCACCTAGGGGAAAAATTGGGAATTTTAAAATGATTTGATTTCAGAATCTGCCCACCGATATGTATTTTTCTTTTTCTATTTTTAAATTGAATGAAAAGAGAATATTATGTTTTTGAAAATACATTTTTATAAAACATTCCAAAATAAATTAAATTTCGTAATGCATTGTTGACAGTTTTTAAAATTTGGGAAATATATGCTGGAAAATGGCAGAATTAAAAAAAAAAAATTTTGTCCGTTTCTTACAACTATCATATCTTAAAAAGAATTTTATTTAAATGTACTACAAACATACATCACTTTTTTTCACTTTCACTTTCGAGGAAGAAAGGTGTTTTTCATTAAGATTTTGTAACATTACTTAAAAAAGTTTTTTACTGAAGAAGCGTGGTTGTTAATTCCCCATGTCTATGTGATGATAAAAATTTCTTGCTTGCGATTTTTTTAAATATTCTATTTATTTATTTATTTATTTATTTTATTAAAAATATTTTTATAAATATAACCACACTAGGTTATTATAATAAAAAAAACATATAAAAGTCGGATATATAACAAATATCTCTAAATATTTTTCGTCGAAAATAAATGTTATCGAAAAACAGAAAGAAAATGTTATGTGTGTTAAAGAAATGTTAAAGAGAATGTTAAGTATTGGTAAAGGCTGTAAAATGTACGGAATTTAAGTTGCTAAAGACGTTCTGTAGTTAAGAGAATTGCAGTCTGTTTAAGTTATTCAAAACGTTTTCTGGTGATTCATTTTTTAATGTAATGTACTCACATTAATGATTAATATTAATAAACAAATAGGTACATATCGTAATCAAATTTTCGATATTTTGCATATTTAATGTTCGTATCTAAGTATCTCCACATATTCGGCCTTAGGGTTTTTGCAAAAAATGTTAAGAAACCCTTAACAAATTGGAAATAAATTTTAGATGTGTAAAAGAACACGATTAAACTCAAAACCTTAAGATGCAGTTTTAGCTGGGAGTGCAATTAAGGAGCCAACAACAAAATGAATAAACTTATGTAAGCGAAATTATCTGTGGTTGTAACAATGATTATATGTGCCCTCTAAACGTGTTTGTTTCATTTATGTAACAGCTTGAGATTATATGGAAAACTAAATATTTCTTTTAAAATAATAAAAACACATTTCGTCGATTTTTAGTACTGTAATCATGTTTCATTTCGATTTCCAATTTTTCATGGAATATGCAGAGTTTTATAGGAAAAAAAATCCAAAAAACCTGTTTAGACAAAATATCCGTCTGTAAAAGTACATATGTGTGTGTCCATATGTCTGTTTTGTACCACAATTTGTAAAGATATATTGTTTGGGAAGGTTTTTAGCTACAAGCAGCATGCCCTCCTTCAATTTGGGTTGAGAATGGCAAGCTATACTTTAACCTCTTCGCTACTGGCGATTATTACAGTATTTTTAATTATTACTGAATTATTTCTTCTCCCGTTTGACTTCAGAGCGAGATTTTTGTTTTGTTTTCATTAGCTCAAGTCTTAGAATTCGAAACATATTATTCCTATATCGAAATTTCATTTATATTTGAGTATCATTAATAAAATGGGACAAAACTGATGTACCCATTTGGGTACTCAGGGACTGAAGAGGCTAAAGTCCCAAAATTCCCTATCAACTGTATACAGAAGGTTCAGACGTAAACAAAACATATAAAATTGAAATAAAATATATTATTAAAATCATGAAAATTAACATATTTATGTTTAAAAAAACAAAAAAAAAAGAGATGAATATCACCAACCAAAGAATATAAAATCTTGAATTCCATATTAATCTCCGATAAATCATTAACAATGAATATTATGTTAACATTATACAGGGTGTCCGAAAAGTCTGGAAATGGCCGAATAACTCGAGAAATACATATGAGATTGAAAAACGTAAATATAGTGTTAAATATTTTTAAATAAGCTACTCTGTGATACCAAATTTGACCTTCGAAACTGACCCCCTGGGGGTCAGAGGGGGTCCAACTTTGAAATCTTAAATTATAACCCCCATTTTTTATTGCAGATTCGGATTCTACGGACAAAAAATACGTAACTTTGTATTTCATGTTTATTTCAAATCTTCGTTTATCACGGTGTAATCGAGCATATTAAATCGATACATATTCCCGCTTTTCCAACGGGATTTTCCCTATTCGAAACTGATTGGGCAGAATTTTTGACGTCAATTTCCTCGTCTTTTGTAGGAATAGCGTTTCCTGAAAATCACCCGTGGCGATTATTTCAATAGTGCTACACTGTTAAAAATTTGACCGATTTGCTGCAGCGTCACATCACAGCTATTATAGAATATCTCTTTTGTGACCAATGAGAATGCTCCATAACACAGTAAAGTAATCGTTTTCTATAAAAGCGGTGGAGTGACGATGCAGCAAAAGGGTCAATTTTTTTACAGTATACTTTACTGTGTTATGGAACATTCTCATTGGTCATGAAAGAGATATTCTATAAAAGCTGTGGAGTGACGCTACAGCAAATGGATCAAATTTTTAACTGTGTAGCACTACCGAAATAATCGGCACGGGTGATTTTCAGGAAACGCTATTATTGCAAAAGACGAGGAAGTTGATGTCATAAATTCTCCCCAATTAGTTTCGATTAAGGAAAATCCCGTTGGAAAAGCCAAAATATGTATCGATTTAATATGCTCAATTACACCATGATAAACGAGGATTCGAAATAAACATCAAATACGAAAGTTACGTATTTTTGTCCTTAGAATCCGAATCTGCAATAAAAAATGAGGGTTATAATTTAAGATTTCAAAGTTGGACGCCCTCTGACCCCCAGGGGGTCGGTTACGAAGGTCAAATTTGGTATCACTGAGTAGCTTATTTAAAAATATTTAACACGTATATTTGCGTTTTTCAATCTCATATGTATTTTTCGAGTTATTCGACCGTTTCCAGACTTTTCGGACACCCTGTATATATAAAATCCCTCTATGTCTAACGATTCCGGAGTCAACTTATCCACGAGAAAAAACACTTATTGTGACCAATGACAAATTCCATTGTGAAAAATTATCTCCTATTTTAAAGGCTATCAATTTTTTGTCGAATGCAAACGTTCCAGAGTCGTGATGGAGAGTTTTCATTTGTCAGATTTACAGTTTTAGCTGTAAATGGCGTCACTACATTTTACTGTGCTTTGAAATCTTTTCCCTATTTCAAACACAATATTCACACTGTTAAAAATTTGACTCATTTCCTGCAGCATCACTCTACCGCTTTTTATAGAAAACGATTACTTTGCTGTCTTATGAAGCATTCTCATTGGGCATAAAAGAGACATTCTATAAAAACTGTGGAATGATGTTGCAGTAAATGGATCAAATTTTTAGCAGTACACTGTTAAAAATTTGACCCTTTTGCTGCATCATCACTCCCCAGCTTTTATAGAATACACTGTAAAGTAACACACAGAAAGTAATCGTTTTCTATAAAAGCGTTGGAGTGATGCGGCAGCAACTGTTAAAAATTTGACCCATTTGCTGTACCATCACTCCACTGCTTTTATATAAAGCGGTTACTTTACTGTGATATGGAGCATTCTCATTGGTCATAAAAGAGATATTCTATAAAAGTTGTGTAGTGACGTTGCAACAAATGGGTCAAAATTTTTAACAGTGTAATATGGCAAAGTAATCTTTTTCTGTTAAAGCTTTGTAATGACGATGCAGCAAAACTGTCAAATTCTTGCCGAGCCAGCGGCTTGGTTGGTAGCGTCAGCTCCTCCCACACCGTTGGACCCTGGTTCGAGTCCAGCTAACGGCATGGGTGTCTTGTGTTGTCCCTGTGATAATACACTGGGGACTTGTGTATTATCACAGTCCCCATACTGTGTAATACATAAGAACCGGATATTCTGTAATAATGTGTTCTATATGGTTTCTTGTGATCATTGGAGGTTATGCCGGCGAATAGCTGTAGCGCCTACCTCAAAGCAAATAAATGTAAATGTCAAATGTCAAATTTTTAACAGTGTTTAATTAAAACTTTTATATTTAAGAAAAGCGAAGGTGCGTTTTAAATACAATATTATTAGATTTTTTATATTCGTGTTGCTTTATTTATTTATTTTATTTATTTATTTATTTATTTATTTTTACAGCCATGAATGACTTCATTGTCACATAACGAATCACGATTGTTTACTCTTTATTGTTGACACTTGTTTTCGATCTTATAAAGTATTTTCTTTTAAGTATTAGATAATGGTATAAAATAGTTAATTCACAAATGTTTTTAAATAGCATTATTAGTGCATGTTTCGCATTATTAATGCATGTTAATTTGCACGTTTTTTGTGAAATAATTTCTGTAATTTTGTGAGGGAAATTCATTAGCTGCATATTCTATGCCATTATTTTACACATTCAATTAATAATTTGGCTACCCTATCATGTTCGTCTGGAAATGGCCAAAATGAGAAAATCTTTTATACATTTTGGATATTTTTATTATTTTCCTCAGTATTTTAAAATATTTTTTTGCTGTAGTTTCACAATGTATTCTTTTATAATTGATATTTTACCTTACTTTATTCTTTTAACCCTTTCAGGCACACTGTATCCGGTCTGGGATACCTAATTTTAATTCCAAACTTGCAAACGGCACCACTAATATTTTACTAAAATTTGGCCTGTACAATAAAAGCTTAAATTAAGGATTTCAAAATATCTAAAATAATCGTTTGTGAATTCCGGTGTCAGTCGATAACTTCTGATTTTATTATAGATTTTGGCCGTGCCGGAAAGGGTTAAAATGTATGCATTTACCGTACGTTCATTACAATCCCTACCCATAAACCAGATAGTTTTGTTATAATTTTGCATTTTTTTACTTTTTTTTTCTTTTTTTTTAGAATTTTCCCTCATGTTCAATCTTTGTATTTTTCAAAATTGTTTAAGCCTAAAGTGGCTATGATTGACCAAAGTTGTTGTAATGTTTTATCATCCTTTTAAAAATGGAAACACGTCATTTTGACGGGCTACCTTCTAGTATGAATACAACACAGTTACGGTCATCAATTAAAATTGACTATTTCAATATTATTCATATATATATATATATATATATTATCATTATTATTATTTATATTTTACAGGATTTACGCAAAAGGAAATAAAAATGGAGATCTATCTATTAAGGGGAGATAAATCATAACAAAATATAAGGTGCAATATCTAAACTGTAACATCCTGAGAAACATTATAATTAAATAGATAAAGAAGGTAGAATCGAGATATTTATTATTTTGCGTAATTACATGTAAAAAAGGAGAAGCTATTCAAATAGCAAAAAATTATGAAAGAGTGTACTTACTCGCTTAGAAAGATTAATTTTGAGTACAATTTCATTTTGTCACCGAGACATGTTAATTATGCATGAAGGACTCCATTTCGTCACCAGATGTTAAAAATGCCTTTAAAATATCTGGTTTTGTCATTCCACAACTGAAAACTTCCAGTATTGTATTGTATACCCCCCTTCCCCGGCAAGACATTGTTATGTTTGTTTCTGTCAGCATTTGCAGTTGAATGGTGGTTTGAATTTAGCCGCAGATGTTTTATCTGACATTCCTGTTACAAATTTTCTTCTGCAATGATGATTAAACTTTCTTTTTTATTCTTCTTTGTCGGAATTTTGAATAATTTATAAAATAAAAGAATAGTTTAAAGCATTAGTTTTTACATTTAATTAAGTTAAACTATTTCAAAAGTTAAACGGATAGAAACTGTGCGATAAAATTAATTTAAATGAAGAAAAGTGTAACGCATGAATTGCTTTTGTAAAACGTCATTTCCAATATTATTAAATGTTATTAAAAGTATCTAATTTTCTAAAATAAGTGCAATATTGAAAATATAACTAAAATGTTCAATTTTTTACTATTTTGCCCATTTTTGTCGGCGACCCCTACGTACGCCCCGAACAGTAAGACTCTCCTGTTCGACAGCGCTGTCGCTGATAAGCGACCACAAATAGCGTCAAAATTCTCTACCTGCATCCTGAACACCCAACCCTCTTGAGCAAAGCGCTGTCACTGTAAAGCCCCCATGAATAGCGTTAAACTTCTCTACTTGCGACCCGAATGCCTTGGATTCTTAATAGAAAAGGAAAAAATAATAAGGATAAATTAAAACCGGACAAATTAAAAAAAAAAGTACACAAATTAGAGACTTAAAATGTGGATCGTATTGTTATAGATAAAATAGAGTGTAACTCATGTAAGGGACGAATTGAATCTCAAGTTTGATGTAAATTCGTGCTTTATTTTTCCGGATAAAGATATTGCGGAAAAAAAGGGGAAAATGCAGCATAGTGATGCCACCAACATGACAATTTACACTAAAAATCTATCAACGCAGAACCTGTAGTTTGATGAAAATTGGTGCATTAGCTCTTGAGATAGAACTGTTGTAGAAATTCTGAAAAAAATCAGCAAATCTGTGCCATTTTTTGAGCGATTTATAGCATGAAAAATCAGTTCTGAATTATATAAAGTATAACTGAATCTAAAGTTTAATAAAAAAATCAGATCTTGAGATAGAGCTATTGCGGAAATCATGTATGAGACAACAAAGGAGCGCTAGCTGCTTTACGATTTACGAAAAAAAAGTATGTTAATCCAATCTATATCAACCATTACCTTTATATTAAATTATGTAAATTAGCTCTTGAGTTAGCGTGCCAACAAAATTAGTGTAAATACAAACAGACACACAGACTCACAGAATTGCAGACAAACATTTTCTAAAAACAGCCACGTTGTGTTCAGGGCATTCTAAAACATCTAAACCCTCCGAAAACCGGAAGTGATATTCTTTCGTGAATCTAATTCTTTCTTCTTGTAAAGAAGCTAAAAAATCTGCTGAATAATTCGTTTACTCTTGTAACTCTTAGAGTATGAAATCTTTCTCGCTGAAGCTTGTTAAGAAAATGTATATATAATGAAATTTTGAGTAATATTTCATTATATTTGGTTAAAGAAAAAAATATGAGATATATTCTGCGTCAGTACATTTCATTTTTATACTAGGTAGTCTAGGCAGGAAATAGTGAGTAAAAAAAAAATTTGAATTTAGAATCTTTCCACGGGTATGTACTTTTATTTCTCTATTTTTAAGTTTAATGAAAATAGAGTATTATGTTTTTGAAAATACATTTTTAAGAAATTTTTCAAAATAAATTCAATTTTGCAATGCATTGCTGACATTCTTTTAAAATATGGGAAATATATGCTTAAACATGACAGAATTTTTTAAAAAAATTCTGTTTTTTACTACTATCATATTGCAACAATCTTTTAAAAGAAATATACCCAAACAACCGTAATATTTTTTTCTGTTTTGAAAAAAAAAGTTTTTTTTTTTTTTTTGTTCATTTCAAATTATTTTCCAAAATCACTTAAAAAGATTTTTTATGAGAAGTGTGGTAGTAAAATTATCTCTTCAACGTGGCTATAAAAAAATTCTTGCTTATGATTTTTATTTTTTGGATTTCAAAAAAAAAAAAAAATAATTTTAAAATTAAAACTACCTAAAAGCATTATTATAAAAAATATATAAAAATCGGATATAAGGAATATCTGCAAATATATATATACAACGAAAAAAATTCTCTTTTTGTATTTCGATAAAGGCTTTAAATTGTACAGAATTAAAAACTAATTGTAATTTTTTTCCATATTTAAAAGAATCGCAGCATGCTTTAAGTTATTCAAAACAATTTCTGTTGATTCATTTTTATTGCATTTATTTTTTTCACATTATTGACTAAAATAGTAAAGAAAAGTACATATCGTAATCAAATTTTTGCTATTTCAAATATTTAATTTATGTATCTGAATTTCGGCAGAATTTCTGAGTATTTCGGACATTAGATCTTAGACTTTTTGCAAAAAAATTTAAGAAACGCTTAACGAATTCGTCATAAATTTCAAATGTGTAAAAGAACATGATTGAATTCAAAAATCCCGATAATATGATAATATGAATAAGTTTAACATCAGGACCAATCAAAGAGCCAATAACAAAATAAAAAAAAACTTATGTGTTCGAATTTATCTGTATTTGAAACTGTATCATCTGTATCAACTATATAAACTGTATTATCTGTATCTGAAACAATGATTATATAGAAACTGTAAACAAGTTTATTTATTTAAATAAAAGAACGAGATTATACAGAAATATATATCTTTCTTTAAAAATCAAAAAAGCTACACCGTCAGTTTTTAATACTGTAAACGTGTTTTATTTTAATTTCCAATTTTCGATGAATTTATCATCATAACAATTTATACAGGGGCAAAGCTTACAGGGAAAAGCCCCGAAAAACATGCTTAGACAAAATATCCATCTGCCCATATACAAGGTGATTCTGAATTCATCATCAACATTTGGTGGGGAGGTAGGGAATAGGAAAAGAACACTATTTCACATAGGAAACCAAGGGTCCCAAAGTCTTCCGAAGGAGATAGGCGCCATTAAAGTTTAGGGTCCAAAAATTCAAATGATTATAAAAAACAGAAAAATTGATCGATTCGTTTGCGGTTTTCACTAAAATTATTCTTTATGTCAGTATTGTCTTGAAAATAAATTATAAAGATAAATTTCAAAAAATGACGATAGAGGGCGCTTTAGACTTTAGAGTAACAAACAACTATTTTTTACCGTTATTTTTTGCATCTCGTTAAAGGTTTCGTAAGCGTAGACTTAAACTTAAATTTTGAGCTCAAAATCTGAATAGTTGGAAGCAGTTAAGTAGCACAAACTTAACTGTGTTCAGAGGGTTTTAAATTCAAATGATTATAAAAAACGGAAAAATTGGTCGATTTATTTGCGATTTTCATTATGCCAATATTTCCTTGAAAATGAATTTTAAAGATTAATTTCAAAAAATACCGATAGAGGGCGCCTTAAACTTTAGAGTAACCAACAACAATTTTTAAGCGCTATTTTTTGTATCTAATTAAATGCTTGCAAATGCTTAGATTTAAATTTTGAGATCAAATTCTAAATCGATGGAGGGGTTAAGAAGCGAAAACTGAACAGTGTTCAGGAGTTAAAATGTTACCCTCCCCACCCCTCGAACACATTTCAAATTTCCGCACTTAATTACTCAAAACGATGCAGATTTTGAGCTCAAAATTTAAGTTTGAACTTTTACAAGCATTTAATTAGATACAAAAAATAACGGTTAAAAATAGTTGTTGGTTACTCCAAAGTTTAAGGCGCCCTCTAACGGTATTTTTTAAAATTAATCTTTAAAATTTATTTTCAAGGAAATATTGCCATAAAGAATAGTTTTAGCGAAAACGGCAAACGAATCGAACAATTTTTCCGTTTTTTATAATCATTTGAAATTTGAACCTCCCCACCCCCATTGAACACAGTTCAGTTTGCGCTACTTAACCACTCCCAACGATTCAGATTTTCATCTCGAAATTTAAGTTTATGTCTAAGCTTTTAAAAAAATTTTATGAGATGCGAAAAATAATGGTAAAATATAGTTGTACGTTACTCCAAAGTCTAAAGCGCCCTCTATCGGCATTTTTTGAAATTTATCTTTATAATTCATTTTGAATAAAATACCGACATAAAGAATAGTTTTAGTGAAAATCACAAATCAATCGACCAATTTTTCCGTTTTTTAAACAACAATGAAAGATAATATCTTTATTTTTTTTTAATAAAAATGAGATGAATTCCAATCCAAAGCTTATAACATCTTGAATTCCATAACAATCTCCGACACGAATATTATGATATAATATGATACTATGATATTATATTTGAAAATGAATATTATGGTTACATGGGTATAGAATCCAATTACATTTATCAGTTAAAAATGACTATGTATACTACATGTATTTATATGTAAGACGCCGGAGTGATCGTAGAAAAAAAAATCTGGTGAAACGATGGAAGGAATGGATTATTGCATAATGTAGCTGGCTAATTTAGATTTATTATTATCAGTTAAAAAATAATTGAACTTAACTTCTGACGTGGTCTGAATACAAAGGGAGATGGGAGAATTTATTAGGTGATTTCTGCAATAGAGTGAAAGATATATGAGAATACGAGACATCAATCTTTATTACTGTCCAATTTCACTTGCCACTCTACACACCATTCGAATCTCCATCATTACGCCTCTCACTAAATCACAAACAACCACTTATGTCACTTTCCGAGAGTAAATATTTTCTTATTTCATTCACTTCCGTAGAAAAATGTATGATAAGAGATAAGCAGTGTTTTTCCAAATCAGTGTCACTGCAATTAAAAAGGAAAATAAAAGGGGTCTTTGAAACTATACAGCTTGAAGTACATCGTGATCATTATTTTTATTATTAATATTTTACAGATATCTTATTTATTGTTGCATAAAAGCAAAAATAGAGATATATTTATTAAAAGGGAGATAAATCATGCGAAAATATATTGAGTTGCAATAACTAACCCATAACATCTGAACAACATTTAAGACAATTAGATAAATTGTAATAGGGCTAGGAAAATCATGATATCTCTTTAAAACCGAAATATTTACTATTTCGCGTAGTTATATTTGAAAAAAGGAAAATTTTTTTCAAATAACAAAATTTATTAAAAAGTGCGTTTACTCGCTTACAAAGATAAACTTTTAATGTAATTTTATTTTGTCGATACGACGCGTTATTATGTATTAAAAACTCTATTTCGTCACCAGGTGTTAAACATGACTTAACACTAGAACGCCGGGAAGGTGTCAATTCGACACCGATCACTGGACCAATTGTCGATTCGAACCAGAAAAATCTTCAAGAAATAAGTTATATATCAGTTGCAATGAATAGAGACAAACAAATAAACTAAATAATTTCAAATTATTTTTCTGGTTTTACATGTATTTTATAAATTTTGCCTAAAATCTCCCGGCATTCTAGTGTTAAAAATATCAGGTTTTTTCGTTCCACAATGGAAGCTTCCACTATTGCATTATGTGTTTTCCCACTCGTAACATATTTTTATGTTCATTTCAAAATTTATACTTAAATGCCGTCTGAATTTAGCCGCGCATGTTTTATCTGAGATTCCCGTTATATACATTTTTTTCTGTTATTTTCTTTTCTTTCTTTCTTTCTTTTTTCTTTTTTTTTTTCTTTTTTTTTTTTTACTATTTTGTATAACTCTTCTAATTTAGTTCGATAACAGTTCGATTTTTTCTTTTTTGTTGTCTCTTTTTTTGAATAATTTATAAAATAAAAAATAATTTATAAAACATTTGTTTTAATTTTAAATCAAGTTAAACTTATTCAAAACTGTGCGAAACAAATTCAAACGGAAACTGTGTGATTAAATTAATTCAAACTATGGTAAGAGTAATTCATGAGTTTCTTTTGTAAAACTTTATTTTGTATATTATTAAATGTTATTAAAATCATCCCATTCACTATAATGAGTGCAATAGACGATAATGTAAAATTACCAAATTTCTGTTACTACATGAAATTATAATATAAATAAATAATATCAAACAAAATCAGCTAATGTAAACAGACTTGTTTTTTCTGATTTTGTATAACAGTCTAATTTTAATAATCATTTTCAATATTATTAAATGTAAATAAATTAATTTTATTAAAATGACTTAATTATATATCCTAATATAAATGCATTACATTTATGTTACCACATAAAATATGTTACCACATAAAAAAACCCCACCAAATCAAAATAATTTATGAAAAATACATATGAATAAAAAAAATATATAAAAGACATACTCTTTATGATTTTGGGTATCATCCAATTTTTATGTTGTTTAAACATGCAATAAATGTTTATTGGTATTTGTTTATTCATGTTGAGTAGACAATTTTCAACCACAGAAGTGAAATAGTTTCTGCATTTTTTGATCTCATATTTTTTTTTTTTTTCAAAATTTATAAAGCTACAAATAGTCTAAAGCTATCAGTTAAAATTAACCATTTTACTATAATTAATACATATGTATATTGTGATTATTATTATTAATATTTTACAGGATATAATATTAATTGTTACACTATAGTAAATTAAATTGAAATCTATTTATTAAAGTGCAGATAAATCATACTGAAATATGAGTTGCGATAACTAAACTATAACATCGTGAAAAACTTTTAGAATAATGAAATTTATCGATAAATGATGAAGGAAAATTATCATGTTTCAGTAGAACCAAAATATTTATTTTTTCGCGTAATTATATTTTAAAATGGAAAAGTTTTTCAAATAACAAACTATGAATGTGTGTATTTACTCGCTTATAAAGATGAATCTTGAATGTAATTTTAATTTGTTACTACAACACATTATTACGTGTGAAAGACTCCATTCCTTCAAGTTAGTTTTCGTAAACATGCTTTCAAAATATCTGGTTTTGTCATTCCAAAAATGAAATCTTCCACTTTTGCATTGCATAAACCCCCCACCCTCCCGCAAGACATTGTTATGTTTCTTTACAAATGAAAGCGATCTAAATTTATCCGCGTATGTTTTATCTGAAATTCCTGTTATATATTTTCTTTTATAATGATGATTTGACTTTATTTTTCTTCTTCGTTGTCAGTTTTTTGAATAATTTATAAAATAAAAGAATAGTTTTAGAGTATTTATTTTCATTTTAAATTAAGTTAAACTATTTTAGAAGTTAAACTGTTCGAAATGTGAGATAAAATTAATTTAAATAAAAAAAAATAGTAGCGCATGGTTTGCTTTTGAACGAATTTATTTTGAATATTATTAAAAACATTCCATTCATTAAATTGAATATAATATATGATAATTGAGTTTAAAATTTTAGAATTTATGTTTTGCATGAAATTAAGAAATGAATGATGGATATCAAACAAAATTAGCTGATGAAAACATGCATGCTTTTTTATGATTTTGAATAACAGTCAAATTTTTAATATTTACTTTGAGTATTATTAAATCTAATTGAAAAAATATTCACTAAATAAGAGTTAATTATGTATCTTAATATAAATTCATTACATTTGTGTTATTGCATGAAATGAAAAAAAAATCATCAAACGAAAATAATTTATGAAAACAGACAAACTCTTCATGATTTTGTATATAAAATAATTTTTAATTTGTTCAAATACACAATAATTATTATTTGCTGGTTCTTGTTCATGTTGAGTATATGATTTCCAACCATTGAATTGAAATAGTCTCTGGATTGGTTGATATCTCATTTGTTTCCAAAATTATAAGGCTACAAATAGTCTAAAGTTATTTGTTAAAATAGAATATTTAATATATTACTAATAATTACATCTATATATATATATAATATTATTATTATTTTACAGATATCATATTTATTGTTACACAAAGGGAAATTATAATCGAGATTTATTCTCTAAAGGGGAGATATACTGAAATGCGAGTTGCAATAACTAAATTATAACATCCTGAATACTACATAGAATAACTAAATAAATTGAAAAAGGAGAAGGAATATAATTATGTTTCAGATGAAGAAAAACATGTATCATTTCCTGAAATTATATTTAAAAAAAGAAAAGTTATTCAGACAACAAAAATTTTGAAAGTATGCATTTACTTGCTTAGAAAGATGAATTTTGAAAGCAATTTTATTTGTCCCTACAACACATTGATAGGTATGAAAGACTCCATTTCGTCCCCAGATGTTAAAGATGCCTTGAAAATATTTGATTTTGTGCTTCCAGAAATGAAAACTTCCGGTACTGTATTGCATTTTTCCCCAACCGCAAGACATTGTTATGTTTCTTTCAAAATGTACAGTTGAATGCAATCTGAATTTGGCCGCGAATGATTCATCTGAATTTCCTGCTATGTATTTTTTTCTGTAATGATGTTTCGACTTTCTTTTTTTTCTTATTATTTGTAGGTATTTTGAGCAATTTATAGAATAAAAGAATAGTTTTAAAGTATTTATTTTCATTTTGAATTAAGTTTAGCTATTTCAGAAGTTAAACAGATGGAAACTGAGCGATAAATTTAATTCAAATCAAGAAAAGAGTTGCGCATAGTTTGCTTTTGTAAGACTTTTTTTTATGATTAAATGGTATTGAAAGTATCCAATTCACCAAAATAAATGCAATAATTAAAACATTAATTTATTTTTTTCTAATTTATGTTGTTGCTTGAAATGTCAAACAGTATCAGCTGATGACAACAAGCATTCACTTTTATATCTTGAATAACAGTAAAATTTTAATATATTTTTTAAATATTAATAAATGTAATTGAATGCAATTATGCAATAAAAGGGACTTGATTAAATGACGTTTTAATATAAGTACAATATATTTATGTTATCGCATGAAATTAAAAAAAAATCAAACAAAAATAATTTATGAAAACAGACATGCTTTCCTGAATGAGGATATCAATCATTTTTTATGTGAGTGGAATGAAATAATAAATATTAATTGTTGTTATTTGTTTATTCATATTGACTGTACCATATTCACCCATTGAACTCAACCAGTCTATGTATTGGTTGATTTCGTACGTCTTTCAATAATAAATCGCTGCAAACAATCTAAAACGAAACTCCTCAGTCCTGAAGTTGCTCCAGAAGGCACTAAAGGGCACTTTTCAAATGAATTTAAATGTTATTAGAATAATTAAAATTACTTCTACACTTTTTAAATGCTTATATATAAGAAGAAATCATATATAGACTGATACATCTTTGCATATGTTGTATAGTAATTTTAAACCAGATTTTGTGGTCCTTCGTAATTTTTGTCTCAGAACTGAGGAAATTGAATATGAATTTTTAATTGTAATTCCTTTCAATTATAATTGAGTTGATTGGAAAATGAGTAGTTTTTAAAAAGGTAAAACTTAATACAAGTATACTTTTCCTCAACAGAGAGGATATTTTTCAAAAGCACTTTCAGAATAAATTAAAATATTTTTATTGGATTGAAAAAAAAAAGTTTTAATATTTTTTTAGATATGTCTGCTGTCACCAGATAGATATTTGGTTGTTGGAATATCTTGTAAAAATGTTTATATACTGGATTGCAGTTTGCATATTTTTCTTTACTTTTCAGAAATCCAAACAAGATAAACTAAAACAGGAAAAGATATTTCTTACCTGTACTCAGCAGCGATGTTTAGCCCCCCAATCCCGTTGTCACTAGTTTCGAAATAAACATCAGCCACAACATGGTTCCCTTGTATCACAATACGGATCGAAAGATAAAAATGAAAATCATTATTAAAAATTGTGTTATTATATTTTCTGTATCATGCGCGGTTAAAATAACTTTAATAACTTTTAACGTTTCTTGGTTAATTATGTAAAAACGGAAGCACCGAGAGAATAAAGGCAGTTTGAAAACACTTTTCTCGCAGTTCGAAAAGTATAACATGGCTTACAGACAGAAAAAGCAGTTCTAATAGATTAATTAATAAAAAGGTTAGAGTTAAAAGTCCGCACAGTCGTTACATGTATGCATAATAGACGTAGAAAACGGATGAGGCAAACCGCAAATATTCATTTTTCCCGAAGCTTGGAAAGTGAAAAATATAGTCTCGATATCAGATCGGAAAACGTTTTTTAAAGTTTCTTTTGTCGGGGATTACACACATCAGCAGAATAATCCACACTTCTTTCCACAGAAGAATCCGAGTGTGACAAGGACTTTCATTGAGGTCTTTTAAACTGTTTTAACACATCGATCTGAAACAATACGAAAATGATACGTCAACGATGAAAAAAAGGTAAGTTCGTCCTAAAACGAGTTTTATAAATATTCAGATCATGGTGCAATAGCTGTAGCCCTTACGCTAACATGTATGAATGGGAAATTTATTACTATTCTATACATTAAATTCAGTCATACAAAAGTAATAGGACTCCATCTTGAACGTAATCATGAAAACAAGGAATCATTACATATCGTGGAATATCATTGAAGTAATGACGTAAGGTTGTAATTAGTAGAATAGTCATCATGGAACCCTGCAATCATTACCTATTACGAGACATCATTGAATTAAATACGTATGATAAGAATTGATAGCCTGAAGATAACTTTTATTAATGAAATTTTAAGTTTAGATTTGATTTTCATAAAATCTGAAATGACACGACAATATTTTGCCACGATTCTATAGATGAAATTTAAACGATCCGTTTGAGTAGTTTTGTATAGATATATACGAAAATGCGGACGGACCAGACGACGACAATAGGTAGTATGGATTTATATAATTACGAAAACAAATAAAAAAACTACTTTAAAAAATAATCAATTCTAGAAAATCCATAATCATTAAAATTTTGTTACCTTTAGAGAAGATATTTTTTTATAAATAATATGAGAATATATCTATATATAAATTGATTCTTCATAAATAACTGCTTGGTAAGAATAATAAATTAATTTCTTACCTTGCTCGGCAGCGCATAAATCCGGGTAACATCAGTTGCATGACAGTGTCCACCGTAATGATCCGATAGCTAAAATTTTGTTACGTCGCACATTCAAGAATATGTTTCTTTCCTTTATTGCACTTGTATTGCTGTAATTTAAAGTGTGGTTAGTAAAAGTGATCAAAACACAGTCTTAATAAATTGCTTCCATTAAAGGTTAAAACGAAATATTTAATTCGTGATTCTAGATTAAATATTAAAACGGAGAGAGATCAGATTAGTCTTCTCTTCCGTCAAAAGCAAAACAGAGAATTGAAACTTAAAAGAATAAAATAAAAGAAACAATGAATAGAGTCAGTGAATAAGGACTAAAGTTCAGTTGCTGGGCGCGGCAATTCCATATGCAGGAGAAAATAGTTTTGTAACCACAAACAGCAGCTGCAGCGTAGATGTAACTGTCTTTTGTATAAAGGTTCAATCTTGAATACATGAGGAATAAAAGTCTAAAAGTTTTCTTGAATAAAAGTCCTTTTACGAAGGGGATTATCGCGTTATAGTTACACACCTCTTAACACCCCCCATAAGCCCCGATGTGTTCTTTCATACATTTAAAATGTCTTTTCGATGCACTATAAATTTGGGCTTGGGGAGTGGTTTGGTAAGTAGGTCAGCGGTCATTGCTTCAGACTGAACATATTCTAGTCTTATCACTTTTTCCTCGACGAGGTGTCTTAATAGATGCCATCGCAATTCAATATGCTTGCTTTTGTTATGGAATTTGTCCGTAGAAGCAAGCTTGATGGCTGACTGATTATCGTCAAATAAAACGATTGGCAACTCTTGTTAAAGATCGAGTTCTTTCAAAAGTTTGGTTAACCACTTGATTTCCTGAGCTGCACTGGCGGCAGAAACATACTCTGCTTCAGCAGAGGACATAGCTAGGCAAGATTGCCTTTTTGACATCCAGAGGATAGGGTTATGTCCCAAGGTAAATAAATTACCTGATACGGATTTTCGATCGTAAGGATTGTTTGCCCAATCAGCATCGGCATATGCTCTCAAGACAGGTTCTTCGAAATTTGTGTATGTTAACTTTAGATCGATAGTAGTCTTTAAATATCTGATTGTTCTCTTTACTGCTTCACAGTCCTTTACTCTGGGATTTTCGTTTCTACGACATAGAATATTTACGGCCGAGCAAATATCAGGCCTTGAAACGGTCGATATGTAAAGTAGTGCGCCAACCGCCTGTCTATAGTTAATATTATCCGGTAGGAGATTTTCATCATCGTTTAATTTAACATAACCCGGTTCCATAGGTGTATCGGTTGGTTTAGAATTTTCCAAACTAAATTTAATTATTAACTCATGAATTTTGTTTATCTGATCTAGGGTCATTGTGTTTTGGTCAGGACGATTAATATTTACGCCTAAATAATACTTAGCATCACCTAAGTCTGTGACAGGGTATTCTTTTCTCAATTGCGATATTAGTTTACAAATGTTTTGATCTTCCCCGGCAATGAGGAGATCATCAACATAGACAATTAAATAAATTGTTTCGTTATCTATGGTTCTCTTATACAGGCATTTGTCAATTGAGCTTTGGTTGAATCCTAATTTTAATAGCGAGTCATGTATCTTTATGTTCCAAGCTCTCGCTGCCTGCTTTAACCCATAAATTGCCTTTTTGAGTTTGCAAACCTTGTGTTCGGATCCGGGGACTTCATACCCTTCAGGCTGACGCATGTAAACTTCCTCCTTTAATTCCCCGTGTAAGAAGGCAGTTTTTATATCGAGGTGTCTAAGTTTTAAATTTTTGTATTAGGCCATTGCTAAGAAGCTTCTTATGGTTGAATGAGACGCAACGGGAGCGAAAGTCTCATCATAATCAACCCCAAACTTCTGTGAGAAACCCTTAGCCACTAACCTCGCCTTGTATTTTTCTATTTGACACTGACTGTTATATTTTGACTTAAAAGCCCATTTGCTACCAATGACTTTTGTCCCAGGTGGAACTTCTACTAATTCCCACGTACAGTTTTCTTTGAGTGAATTTATCTCATCTAATGTAGCATTTATCCATTTTTGCCTTTCTGCTGGATTTTGTATTTTCATTATGTCATCCCAGCACTGTGGATCTTTATTTTGAATATCATATGTTAAAAATGCAAATCTGTCAGGGGGAACCCCCTGTTTGATCTGTTGGACCTACGTGGTAGGTTTTGTGGGGAATCTGGTGTATTGGGATTCGCATCCTGATCATGAACATCATTTTCGGTACAACCCCTTTCATTTTCAATTAATTGCATTGTCGGTTGCAAGGTTTTATCAATTAGTGTGTCATTGTTTTCATTTGACGTGTTATCTTTAATTAAATCATTATTTTCATCTTCTAAAAATTTTACTGCACGACTTATAACAATTTTCTTTCCGTCCGTGCAAATCCTATATCCCTTACTTCTGTTGTCATATCCGACAAATATGCCCTCTTGTGCGGTATCATCTAACTTTCCCCTGTGAGATTTATGAATATATGCATATGCACGGCAACCAAAAGTTTTAATGTTAGACAAATCTGGCTTACGGCCAGTCCACATTTCATATGGAGTTCGATCGCAAGACGAAGTTGGGAGCCTGTTTTGAATGTACGTCGCAGTACAGATGGCTTCCCCCCAAAACGAATTAGGCAAACCGCTTTCCTTAAGAAGACAGCGTCCCATCTCCACTAAAGTGCGGTTTTTCCGTTCCGCCACTCCATTTTGAGTTGAGGAGTACGGCACGGTGAATTGATGATCAATTCCCTCATTTTTTAGATAGTTTTCAAATTCTTTCCCCGAGTACTCTCCTCCGTTATCGGAGCGTATTGCCTGCACCTTTCTGCCAAATTTGTTGGCAGTCATTGCTATATATTCTTTAAATTTTGAAAATACCTCATCTTTACTACTTAATTGATATACCACAGTAAAACGACTAAAATCATCAATAAAAGTTAGAAAGTAATGTTTTCCCCCGACCGTAGCTGTTTGCACTGGGCCGCAAAGATCACTATGGATCAGCTCGATTGTTTTAGTAGCTCTAAAACTAGCGGTTTAGGGATAAGGGCTATTTGTGAGTTTTGATGCTATGCAAACTTCACAATCATTACTATGTTTACAATCAACATTTTGAATCCCTGATGCCATATCTTTGTCAACTAATTCTTTTATGTGATTAACATTTCTATGACCTAATCTTACATGCCATTTATGCTGACAGTTTTTCTTTTCACAGTGATGTGTCATATTTACATTTTGTATCGGATCAGGTTTTACCTTACTTTCATATTAGTTGTTATTTACATAACCCTCAAGATATGTTACACCATCATAAGTAATTTTGCACGATTTATTTTCAAATGTAGCTACGCAACCATTCTCAGTTGCTTGTTTTATGGAAATTAAATTGGTCTCTATTTCTGGCACGTACAAAACATTTTTTAATGTAATGGTTTTACTCGTATTGTTTGACATTACAGTATTTAATTTTACAGATCCATAACCATCAGAATGTAATTCTTGACCGTTCACAACAGGACATTTGAGGTAGCATAATTAAAATCATGAAATTTACTTTTATCATTACAAATGTGTGTTGATGACCCTGAATCGACAACCCATAAATCTTTGGAGCTAGTACCAACAAAAAAGGTTAAGTTTTTATCCTCCTGTCTATCCTTATTGAAATCTTTAGTTTTAGAAGTATTCGCGCTTACGTTGTCTTGGGAGCATACAGCCGACCTATTAGGTGAACTAAAATTTTTGTTTACAAAGTTACTTTGCCTGGGATAATTGTTTTTATTCTTTAATTTCCAAATCTGATCGATTTCATGCAAATTTTTCTTGCAATATTTGCAGAATTTATTCTGTTTTGGTTGATTGTTTTTCTGTATTTTAAACGCGGAGTGTTCAGTTGAGTTTTCACTGTTATATTGGCGCTTATTAAATTCATCTATTAGTTTTCCTCTGATGAAATTCGGTGTTAAATCCTCGTCATTTCTCACCTCCATAGCACAGATTAAAATATCATAGCTAGGAGGGAGAGAGCAGAGTAGCAGGGCGGCGAGATGTTGGTCATCAATCGCCTCCCCGATAGCTAAGAGCTTGTCACGCAACTGATAAATTTTATTTAAATGTTCAGTCCTGCTGCTCGTTTCTGCAAGTCTAGTTGAATATAACTTACGCAAAAGATATAATTTACTACACAGATTGGTGCGTTCGTGCGCATTCTTTAGAGCAAGCCATACTTCTCTGGCTGTTTCCAAATTTTTAGTATGGACAATTTGGTCATCGTCAATGAGTAAGTTTATTATCGCCTTGGCTTTGCTATTTTTGTTTATAAAATCATTTGTTCTGGGATTGGGTGGTTCATTAATTATTATATCAAACAAATCTTCTTTTTGAAGATAATTTTCTACCCGGAATTTCCACGGCTTTGCTATTTTTGTTTATAAAATCATTTGTTCTGGGATTGGGTGGTTCATTAATTATTATATCAAACAAATCTTCTTTTTGAAGATAATTTTCTACCCGGAATTTCCACGTATCGTAGTTATTAGCGTTCAATTTTTCGACTATTGCTTAGTTTAAAAGGCTCATTTTTTATGTAAATATAATTGAATCAAAACGGATATAATAAACAGTTAATAGTTAATATAATAATTATAATAATATGAAAATATATAAGTCTTAATAATTGTTCTTTGCTTTCTTACTCATTTGTTTTATTCTTTTACTTTCTAGAAACAATGAAAGCATTAGAGACCAACTCAGTCTCATAATCTTTTATAAATAATATGAGAATATATCTATATATAAATTGATTCTTCATAAATAACTGCTTGGTAAGAATAATAAATTAATTTCTTACCTTGCTCGGCAGCGCATAAATCCGGGTAACATCAGTTGCATGACAGTGTCCACCGTAATGATCCGATAGCTAAAATTTTGTTACGTCGCACATTCAAGAATATGTTTCTTTCCTTTATTGCACTTGTATTGCTGTAATTTAAAGTGTGGTTAGTAAAAGTGATCAAAACACAGTCTTAATAAATTGCTTCCATTAAAGGTTAAAACGAAATATTTAATTCGTGATTCTAGATTAAATATTAAAACGGAGAGAGATCAGATTAGTCTTCTCTTCCGTCAAAAGCAAAACAGAGAATTTTGAAACTTAAAAGAATAAAATAAAAGAAACAATGAATTGAGTCAGTGAATAAGGACTAAAGTTCAGTTGCTGTGCGCGGCAATTCCATATGCAGGAGAAAATAGTTTTGTAACCACAAACAGCAGCTGCAGCGTAGATGTAACTGTCTTTTGTATAAAGGTTCAATCTTGAATACATGAGGAATAAAAGTCTAAAAGTTTTCTTGAATAAAAGTCCTTTTACGAAGGGGATTATCGCGTTATAGTTACACACCTCTTAACAATATTTACACTTCCAGCTTTCACTGTTTTTTGACTGTCAAAAAAAAAAAAAAAAAAAAAAAAAAAAAATATATATATATATATATATATATATATATATATTAAGTAAAAACTGCTTTTTGTAGATATTTTTTGAGACAGCACAAAGTCTGTTCATTAACGATTCTTTTTGTTATGTCTACCGTTTTATTCTTCGTCTAAGTAATTGCATATTAATAATCGTTTAACTGAAAATACAATTTTTAGGTCTTATTTCAATTAAATATTAATGAATGTTGCAAAAGTTTCCTCTGAAGTTGTCGAAATAAGGATAAAAACTGAAAAATAATGTAAAAATGTCTGACATTTTAAATGTTTAAAGTTTATGAATAAATGAAGGATATCTTTTAGAGTGTGTTATGTATTTATAATTAATGACAACTAGTTTCCTTATTTTTTCCGTGAATACAGTTGTCTCAAAAATATATTTTCCTACAAATACATTCATATATATATATATATATATATATATATATATATATATATATATATATATATATATATATATATATACAGGGTGTCCCAGAACTTCGTGTACAAACATTGAGGGGTGGTAGAGAACATCGTTTGGAACCACAATTACATAGGAAAGCATGGGCGGAAACATCTTGTTAACCCTTTAACAGCCAGTGAAAATGTGTATGAAACTACAAAATTTTTAATACAAAATAAACATTGACACCAGAATTTTAATATGAATTTTCCATTTATTAGTTATGTTTAATGTCTGGCTTTTCATCTTTGCAAATACATTTTTCCGCAATTTCTGATGTCTTTCATATTTTTACACATTTTAGCAATTTCTAATAGCTACTAAGATACTTGATTTTAAAGAAACATAATTTTAAATTTAATTTTAAATTAAATTATTTCTTGTAATTTTTTCTGTGTAATAAAAAGTTCTACACTGCTTTCTGCATTGTGTCATAACTGTGTTTCTTTGAGCTTTTCCCGGACAAAGCACTTTCATTTATAAAATGTTGAAAATTATAAATGAAATCAGAAATTGCGGGAAAATGTATTAGCAAAGAAGAAAAGCCAGTCATTTCACGTACATAATAAATGGAAAAAAACATATTAAAATTCTGGTGTCAATGGTCATTTTATATTAAAAATTTTGTAGTTTCATATACACTTTCACTGGCTGTGAAAGGGTTAACAAAACGTTTCTGCCCATGCTTTCCTATGTAATTGTGGTTCCAAACGATGTTCTCTACCACCCCTCAAAATTTGTACACGAAGTTCTGGGACACCCTGTATATATATATATATATATATATATTGATTTTTCGCTGTCTTTAGTAATTATTTAATACTTTAATTAAAAATCTTTTGAATTCATATTTTTTCTTCTAATTTTCATCAATAATATTAATGAAAATTACAGGAATAAAATAATCTGAAATTATTAAATTTATGATTAATAAATGCAATCTAGCAGGAAAAAAACTGTCCGAATTCTGGTAAACTGGGTTTGTATACGTATTTATTTTTTTTTTATTTTTAAAAATAAAGTTTGTCAGATTACATCAGCATTTTAGAAAAACATACATCTAATTACTTTAAATTTCATAATAACTGAATTTGACAATCATGAATTTGATGTATTAAGTTTGTTTTTTTATATGAAAACTTATCATAAGCAATATGTATGTAAGAAAAAACTATTCATACACAAATTGACGTTATAATCTTACGAAATATTTTCATAAATGGTTAGGGAATTATTTAAGAATATCGAGAATTGGAAAATTAATTAAGTTTTAAAATCAAATGTTTTAAATTATACAGATTAAAACTAAAAAGAGCACACATTAAATCTCCATAAGAGACATTTACGAGTACGCACACTTCTACATTAATAAGAGAATTACTAAGACGATATCAACTATCTATGTATATTTGATATACTCAGTGGCGCCAACTTATATGGGCCCATGTGGCATGAGCCCACCCAATAATTTGATATCTTTATCTGCCCATTTTTAATTGAGCCTACCTAATATTTTTGTATTTGTTCAAAATTTTTTGAGCCCACCCAATATTTTTCAAAAGATTGCTCCACTGGATAAGTAGTTCAAAGTTTTTAAGAATATTGAATAAATAGACAGAAGGAATAATAAACAAGTTGGAAATTGCAAGTCAAACATTTCAAATGAGTTTGAGTGTTTGTCAAACGTGGTAATTGAGGTGCGTTCGTGCTGTAATTATTTTTATAAATACCCAAAGTTCGATGCATTAGCTGTTAAACCTCTTTTGCAAAAATGCATAATGACAAAATTTGATATGATATACATTTTGAATTCAGTTGAATATTATATTGCGTTATCCTGTACATGATCTAGATCGTTTATACACACAATGTATTAGCCAAAAATGTAGTTAAACTTAAAAACTCATATCGCAACTAAAAATGCACTTCTAGCAAAATTCTGTAACATATAATATTTCTGATGCAGTATAGTATCCTAAATCTGTTGTGAGTCACTGTAAATATTGTTAGCACTTTCTGTTATACACGAGGTAACTTGTGATAAATCTCAGAACATATCAGTTTCATTATGTGTGAAATAATTTAACATGATTGAAATACGCCAAAAGGGATGTTTTCCCATATATCATTATGTAATGGAATTCATTTTTGTAGCTCTCTAAATGAATAATAAATATATTTTGCAAAACAGAATGTTTTGTTTGACACAATGTATTTTTTGTAGCCTTCAATAAATGTATATTAGTTTTATTCCGTTTAAAAAGGTTTAACAACATTAACATGAGCTTAAAACAATTTATTCCCATTGGTCGTAATGTAACGGGGTACATTTATATGTTCCTGTAACCAAACTAATACAGTTAATTTTCGTAAAATTTGAAATAACTCAGGAAATTATGCAAAAATTATATATTATAAATTTCAAACGATTAGGTCGGATAGTTATATGCAGAAAGACGGATAGACAGACGGAGGTACTGAACGTCAACTATAGGTACTACGTATTTACGTAATTACAAACGCATCTTAAAAAAACCAGTATGAGCTGGTCAACCTTAGCGATGAATTTTGCGGATTACTTAGGCTGTTTAATGATCAAAATTGGAGCAAAATGTTTAACGGCAAGCTTCAAGATTCAAAAATCACAGAGACACATTCGTGTATACAACACAGTATAAGGACATGTAATGTTAGGGTATATTTTAATTCGCATTATATGCGAATAATAGTCCACAGTTAAAACAATTATATATTCATAAATGTTAAATCGTAAAACGTTAAATTTAAAATCTTAATTTTATTTTTAAAAAAAATCTAGTAAAACATGCTTCAATAATGTATTTAATCTATCCTTAATATAATAAATTGAAAGAACTTGAACTGACTTAGAAAGATCAATCTTTCAAAAATTTACTTCATAATGTAATAATAGCGCAAATATAAAACGCATTTATAAATAAGAGATTGAACTATGGCTTTCTTAATATTGTGTTGTAATACCAATATATTTTGAGATGATCTATTGTTTAAACTAAAAAATTCTTTTGATAGATTATTGCTTACGAAAAGTTTTTAACTCGAGTGAACTGTCAAGTTATTTTTAAGAGCATTTATTTTTACGTGGAAAGAAAGGTGAAGAAGACTTTTGATTAAGCAACCGTGAATAAATTAAAATGTGTAAAATTAAAAAGATTATACTTCAACGGAAAAAAAAAATGTCTGAGAAATATCTTAACTCGCCTTAATTTTTTTCTATATAGATAAGTTAATGTATTAAAATGTTGTTTCTAATAATCAAAAGTATTTTTTTTCTTTCAAACCTACATTAAATGTTAAATTATTATGATTGTATATGTAACATCATAGGTGTGAGTGGAAAATGTTTTAAATGTAATGATTTATATGTTACATGCTAAACATATGTTAATGTTTAATAAGTAATTAAATGTAATGATTAGTAAATTTTTCATTAAAATCACGTATCAAGTTTTTCAGTAAAATACATCTAATTTTTTTTTTTTTTAAGCCAGGAAGAAAGTTGTTTCTTATTTTTCATAATTAAACGTTTATGGCACCACAACAACTTTTTATGCGATATATTCAACATTTTTTTTAGAAAAGTGCAGCGAGCAAATGTATTTTTCAAAAAACAATATGCAAAAAGATAATTAGGGTTAACACTTTCACTCCCAGTGAGTCCAAATGACATCATGGCATTATTTACTTTTTTCTATCTTTATTTCGGATATTCCAAATTCACGACAGAAAATTTAAATAGAAATACTTGTTTTATCTTATAACAGACATTCCATATTTAAATAAAACAAAATGTATCAATACAATTTTTTAGTGTAAATTCAGATTACCTGAACTACGGAATTTCTACAACGTATTCTATCACGGAAATGAAAGAGTTAAGTTAATTTCTTCTGATCTATATATATGCTATAATGTATGTATCCGCACTAAAATTTTTGCTATCATTTCTATTTCTATTTTTAAGAAAAATATATGATGTTAAATGTTTAGGGAAAATTGCTTCAATTTTCTTCTTGAGATGTTGTACCCGCCAGTCCGAATTTTCTTTATTTTTATTTTTTACTTTAATTTCAATATCATAGCACCGTGTGACATCATAATGTTGAGTAAGCGATTTTAAAATTCAGATATCTTTCAATTTCATTTCTTTCTAACCAGGGAACACGCGCGCAATGTATGCTTTTAAATTATACGGTTTTTATTTTGCCACCAGAAGTTACAAGTTATTATTGTCACTTCTTTTGAATCTACAAAAATTGAGCAATAAAATATGCCGAAAATTAATTTTCTTTAATTAGTGGTGAGAGAAAAAAAATAGTATGTGTCCCATGCTTGATAATTTCGGATAATCTTTTCTTTTAAGATTTCTATGTAATTGTAGACGCTTTCTCCCCTTCTGGAAAAAAAATTAAACATAAAAACTGCATTGCTGGTCTGAAAAATGGATGTACTAGAAAATAAAATTTAGCCGCTATTTTTCAAATAAAGAGAAAATTCCATTGATGGTTTTCCTTCATAAATTTACTCCGAATGATTTTGCAAGTTTTCAATAAGAAACTATGTCCATATTCAGGAGTAGTATATTCATTTATATCTATAACAAAATAAATAATTTAATCTAGAATGATGCATCTAATGTCCGTCATGATAGATTATTTTCTCATCTTTTCCTGAATTTCATTTTTAACTGTAGGTGATAAATGATCTCAGAAAATATGTTATTATGACAGCAGTGCCAGAAATATTCAAGTTGGAAGGTTAGATGAATCCTCCCTCGAACACGATATTTTTTAGCAGTTGTTTGGATCAGAACGGTTATACGAAAAATAAATATCACCTCCGTCAAAATGTTCAGAGACGTTTGTGAAATTTCTCACCTTAATTCTGGGAATGTGTTTGAATATCCGAGAGGTCAATAGTGATATTATCAGCTCTTAGTTTAGCATATTGAAAAAACATCGTTACAAAGAATTACAAGATTTTCCTATTATTGAAAATATCTCCATTTAGATTTGTGTGTATTAAAGCAGCATTGAATATCTTTGTTTTCTTTTCTATATTTTTGTTTGTTGTTTTTTATTTTTTTAAAAGTAAGTATTACATCTACCTGAGTAGGTAGATACTCTAGCGCAAGAAAAATCACATATTTTAGCAAAAGTAAATTTTACAGGGAGGGAAAAGGAAATTTGCATTAGTTTTCTGCATGCAATAAAAAAAAATGTGTATAAAAGTGAAAAAAATTTCAGAGAAAACAAGAGTTTGGGAATTATGCGAGCTCTAAGATTCGTTTCCTTGGAAACTACCAGACCGATTGTGATGAAATAAATTATCCGTATATACTGGATTATAATGAGACTTATAATAGACAGTTTTTTCTACGACTAAAAACTACTTATTTTAGAAATCATCTTAATTTGAAAATATTTATATTTTCAGAACAAAATTTTTATGCAACCAATAACATTTTTTGAAATCCGCCTGCTATTTGTAATCTCATATGTATTCTTTTTCACCAAAAAAATCCCATCCACCATCTCGGTAATAATTTAAGAGTTAATGGGGGTAATTATGAATTGGACAATAGTACCATAAATTATACTAAAATATGTACTAAAATAAATACAGATTACTAAATGATACACTTATAAAAATAATATAGTTAAAATACACTTAAAATTTTATCAACGTTTCATTTGCTTCTGCGAACGTCGTCAGGATACAATAGAAAGATTTTAAATGAAATTTAAAGTTTTAAAATGTAAACACATTATGTCAACGGGCATAGTTGAGTTGAGAGTGCGTAAAACTGCTTTTTAATTAATTATAGCATATTATTCCATATCTTTTCCACCAAAAAAATCCCATCCACCATCGCGGTAATAATTTAAGAATTAATGGGGTAATTATGAATTGGAAAATTGTACCATAAGTTATACTAAAATATGTACTAAAATAAATACAGATTACTAAATGATGCACTTATAAAAATAATATAGTTAAAATACACTTAAAATTTTATCAACGTTTCATTTGCTTTTGCGGACGTCGTCAGGATACAATAGAAAGATTTTAAATGAAATTTAAAGTTTTAAAATGTAAACACATATGTCAACGGGCATAGTTGAGTTGAGAGTGCGTAAAACTGCTTTTTAATTAATGATAGCATATTATTCCAGATCTTTTTCACCAAAAAAATCCCATCCACCATCGCGGTAATAATGTAAGAGTTAAAGGGGTAATTATGAATTGGACAATTGTACCATAAATTATACTAAAATAGGTACTAAAATAAATACAGATTACTAAATGATGCACTTATAAAAATAATATAGTTAAAATACACTTAAAATTTTATCAACATTTCATTTGCTTCTGCGAACGTCGTCAGGATACAATAGAAAGATTTTAAATGAAATTTAAAGTTTTAAAATGTAAACACATATGTCAACGGGCATAGTTGAGTTGAGAGTGCGTAAAACCGCTTTTTAATTAATTATAGCATATTATTCCAGATTTTACAAATGGAATATGATAAATGATCATTACAAGCTCGTGGCCCGAGCTGAATCATCGTAATGAACTCTAAACTTTTAATGATTGATGAAATATGGATTTATGTTCTTTTTAATAAGTGTACCATTCAGTAATCTGCATTTAATTTAGTACATAATTTTAGTTAATGGGGTTCTTAATTAAAAGCATAACTTTTCGAAACACTAAAAAACTAGACACTGCAATCTTAAGTGGAGTTTTTGCACAATTTTTTCAAGCACTTGAATGAAAGTTCATATCCCTCTTAATGTCTGAAACATAATCTTCTGGTAAGTTAAAGGCTTCAATACAACATAAAGCATATTTAAGACATATACTTCTGTAGATTTAAAGAATTTTCATACATTTTAGAATGATTAACACTTATGGATTACATTCTTATTTGTAACTGAGGTTTTTCTTTATATATATAATGTTAAAAGTACTATATTTTCTGAGCATTTAAAACAAACTGAAGAGAAAACAACATTACAAATTTGCCCTTTAGCAAGAAGTTTACAGAGATCTAAACACTTGGATGAAATTTAGTTACATATACCCAATGAGTATAAAATTTTAGAGTAAAAATAATGAGAGTAGATGTAGCATCCTAGTCGTGTCTTCTCTTAAGATTGAAGACATAGATGTAATTTGGAGGGTTCAACCATTTTTGCTCCTCATATAATCCACACCCCTTTTGGAATCACAAATAAATATAAAACGTAAAAAAGGGATTTTCCGCATAACTACTTTTATAATCTTTTTCTGTGATAAGACGCTGATATGACAAACTCATTAAAGAAATAAAATGCAAAATATTTTTTTGAGTTGGGTCACTTTTCTTGAGAGTGGATGATATTATCAATCAAAGATGAAAAATCATTTGTAATGTGAATTCTTTGCATTCTGTTTTTCGAGATAGTACGGTTTTTTTTCTTTAAAAAAACACAGTTAACTTTGTTTTCATAATCACCTTAATCAAACTTTTTTGTTTTTGTGTTTAGAGTTTTAGAATTAATGCAATGATTTGAATAGTACCAATAATGATCAACTATAAATATTTGGCCCTTTTTTTCACAGGAGATATTTTTTTTAACTAATAAAAAACTTTATTAATTTTGCTGTAAACTTCAATGTTTAGTTTTCTTTAAGTATTTTTTAAATCTGTAGTCTAAATCTTTAGATCACAATAAAATTGTTTTACAATTCAAAATAAACTCAAGATCAAGCTGTTATCAGATGTAAATGTATAAGAATTTAAAAATCAATTTAAGTAGTTTTGTATAAATTACCAAAGTAGATACAAAACAGTAGTTTACGTAAACGTAGGCTTTCCCTATATAAGCTCCTACGAAATGCTTTATTTGAACTTTTTTTTCTGATTTTTACTGTTATGAATTGTATATAAAGATTTTTTTTTTTTCGTTTCATTACAAGAAAATTATTCAAACTACCGATTTATGCAAAGAAGCATATGTTTCTACTGATGGTATTTTTAAACTACTGTAACATTTTGGCAAACCAAGAAATTTTGACAAGATATAACAATACGCTTATAAAACACCAGAACTGTACTAGTGACTTGTTACCTAATTTCCTATCGCTAATTAATGTTATATATAAAATTGTCATAGGCAACAAATGGACCTTAAGAAACCATTTATTCAACACGAATAATTTAAAAATATTTTTATATTTTGAATATTTAATTAATTTCCGGCTTTGCTTATGCAGATGCTATTACACTACTAAAGTGCAATTCATAACGTAAACACAGATTTAATTACATTATCACAGTTTCTTCATTAATTTGTATAAATAATGAGAAAATATTAAAATTAGTGAATTTATTGAAGACAATGGAATAATTACTAAATGAATTAAAAAAGCAATGACTGGCATTTCGGAAAACTATCGAATTCATTTTTATTTGTTCTGTTGCCAAAAACAGATTTAAAAACAGTAATAATTTACAATCAAATTACAGGCAAATGAGCTTTAACAACTGAATTCTAAATTGCCTGTTTTCAATCTCCTCTTGAGTTCAAAGAGGGGATCTCGACTAATTCATTAATAACTGATTTAAATCCCTTCTCATTTTTAAAATGATTTGCGGAATCTTATAAAGAAAATTATTTAAAATTGAACTAAGAGCTTGTTCAAGGCGAAAATAAAAATTAAATGCCTTTTTTCAAAACTACATTCAGAAATACGTAATTATGAGTTTTATAAAGTAATTTAGAATTATGGAAATTTCTAATGAAGTAATTTTATTATTATTGCACTGTAGTTTCATTCAAATAGGATCATATCCCTTCCTTAAATGCTAAAATATTTGTTTTGATGACAATAAATATTCTTTATATAAAAAGAACTTAATTGTACAATAAGAATTTAATTTTAAGCTATTTTTTCGTAAACCTTCTACAGGTGATCAATCAACTGATATTTAGTTTTATATTATGTACAGTAACAATTTAAAATAAAATTTAAAACAACAATGGATCTAAGTTAATAACCTGCAATACCGAATATCCAAAAAAAAATCAAATGACTGCGAAATTAAAACAATGAAATATTTTAAAAAGTAACAAAATATAAATAAAACAAAGAGATTTACATATTTATTTTTAATATACTATAAAAAAATAATAAAAATTACAAATTCATTTATAATTATTGAATGACAATTTAATTTAAATAGCCCGAAAAAAATTTAATTTTTTTTTTTTTTTTTATATTTTGTGCCGTCCTATTTCAAAATGAAGCAGAGCAAAAATACTATATTTTTTAATCAAGTTCAATAGATTGTGTTTTTAGTCTAGTGGGAAATTTCCATAATCGGGTTCGATGCCTGCGTTAAACTATCGTATTACAGCAAAATATTAATCGAAATATCATTATTGAAATTATGAAATATATCGTTATTTTCAAGATAGACAAGATAGATAATAACTTCTTATGAAAAGATATTTTTAATTCTTTTATATTCTTTGTAAATTATATAGCATGTGTCACATCGTAACCATGTTTAGAGAAATTTCTTAAGTGGATTCGTAATTATGTAAATATGCCACACATATAGACATCGTTCAGTCAGTCTGTCCTCGTATAGCACATCAAAAGTACACAATTGAATCGTTTCAAATTTAAAATATATAGTTGTTGCATAATTTTGAAATCATTTCAAATTTCATGGAAATAGGATGAATAGTTTAATTACAGGGACAATCAAAATTATTCTGTTACATAACAGCCAATGGAAAAAAAATAGTTTCAAGTACATTTAAATGATGTTACATTCTTTCAACCATAATAAAATTAATATGCACCTATTACTTACTAAAATATACATTCTGTAAAATGTGTGTTGCAAAGAATGTTGGTTTTTCTATTACAGGATCGCACAAAAGTATTTCAATATATAATAATACATAGGGAAATATTGTCTGAGGAGTGTTTTTATTATATTAAACTATTTTGCATTTTATAAAATGATGTACACTAATCAAGCTCACTAGATTGCCTTTTTAAACAAGTGGAAAAACTCGACAAAGAAGTGATATCGATGCCTGTGCTAAACTATCGTGCGATATCGAAATATTTGTCATAATATCATGATTAAAATCATGAAATAAATCGTGATTTTCAACTTAGACAAAATAGAAAAATGAATTCTTATAATAAAGACATTTTTAGCTAATTTTATTCTTTTTAAATTACGTAGCATAGTTACGAACCATGTTTAGAAATACATTCTTAAGTGGGTTCGTAATTATGGAAATTCGTCGCATCTATATTCGTCGTACAGTCCGTCCCACAGTGGGGCAAAAACCCAAAAAGCTGGCCAAAAGTCGAAAAATGAAGTTACGATTTAGGGAATTTCGATTGTATAGTTGGCTAGAATAATGTTTGGAGCGTTAGAATCTGTATTTAAAAAAAGATTTTTGCTTTGCTCTTACAAGCAGCATCATTTCAAAAATGTTGCTTGAAGGAATATTATTTAGAGCGAACAAAAACAGCAAAACATCAGTTCCTCTAAACGCGTGCTATATTTTATAATATTATCCGATTTAAATGATTTGAAATGGATTCACACTATGATAGTATGTACTTTATTTGCATGTATTACAAAATGTATATTAAGCAGGTAAAAATTAATAAATTTATTGTCATTTTTGATAAAAAATTTTAGAAATGTTTATTTATTTATTTATTTATTTTTTTTTTGCTTTTAAACATGAGAAAGTTTAAATTTTCCACAGTGTTCCGCAACGAAATTTAATGGAAATAATAACTTGGGCTATTGTCTAGTGATTCATAAAAAACCAGCTGCCTAAAACTGCCTTTCCGCATTTCACGCATATTTTAGTAACCGCAAGTAAAAATGCCACTTTTTCAAACGCGTTAAAAATTTTGAATTTGACTACTTTTCACATAATTTAGCTGATAAATATTTTTCAAATTTTTGAATTATTCAATTTTATAATAGTTTGTTTCCTATTATATTGTAAATAAATACTATAATCATAAGATTACATTAATTTGATAAGTAAGCTTAGTAATGAAAAAAATGAAAATAATTCTGTATTACTGATCCGGTAGAATAACATTTTCTTATCTTTATAGGTAGTAATTTTGTTTGTTCTGTTATAATTAGAAAAAATATTTTGTCAATGGCTATATTTGCTGATAAAAACTACTGAGCGTATTTCATTAATGCGAGTGAAAATCTTTATGAATACGACTTTCGCCTACATTAGTAATTTGGATTTGGTTTACAAGTGAGGAAGTTATGACACATCTATTCTAAGTGCATTTAAACAAATATTTAGCTATGAAGATGGTAGGAGGTTCTAATATATTTTTCACTTCTCCCGTGCTACTAGAATACATAAATATTGCGAATAATTCAAGAATTGTTAATTTGAAAATTCCGAGATCTTCATTTCACTATCGGGCCAATCAAGATCCATTTTTTTTTCAAGAAATACGGGAGCTACTCTCAATGAATGGTATTGTATTAAACACAGGAGAATTAACTTATTTCTTTTAATACAATCATTGATACAGAAGAAATAGTCGTTAATAACGAATTAGTATAATACTCGACGTTGCTACCTATGTCAGACAACATCAAAACAGCTTCTTACCGATATGACATTTTAATTAGAAAAGGATAGAGATAATTTAGAATTTTAGAAGTACATGCTAAGATGCTTAGAGAGGGCTTACACCTCGCAGACAAACTGGATAGAAAAAATGGAAAGCTCGTACTCTGCATGAAAAGAACACTGAAATTGCAAAATAAAATATGCAAAAAATATTTCGTTTACAATTAAGACTTCTTGTCAAGAAACCAAATCTCAGATTTGGAAGCACAAATGATGGCAATACAATTCAACGATTCTTTGAAAACACAACTATTTGTGCTTCTATAACGAAGATTTGATAAAACGATTCTATGTCATAAGTAATTTCTTGTATCATGTCATTTATTTGATCAATTTCGAAGATTTTTCCTAACAAACAACTCGTAGATTTAAACTACATCCCTGGTTCTATATGGATGATATGTTGCTTTTGCCTGCATTCTGGGAACTGAAAAGAAAATTCTTTTACTTATTTTTATGGGATTTATCATTTAAAAAAATAACAGTATTAGTTTTTAGTTCAAACGTTCCTTTTATCTATTTCAGAAATACTCTATTTTTCTGTTCTTTTAAGTTCTTCTTCTGTGAAAAGAATACAGTTGTCACAAACATGCATTTTTCTTGTTATAGTATTTCCAAATTAGGCCAAGCTTTAAAAAGGATGCATTTTTTAAAAAGAATATTAAAACAACTATCTTAAAACCTTACTTCTTTATTTTTAATTTACATTTCAGAAAAAAAGCAAATGGAAAAAAAGCAAATGGGAAAAAGGTGTATTAAAATAATTGTTTTTCCCAAAAAGAAAAAAGAATATTATCTTTAATGCTACATTTAAAGATTAATGGTATTTCAAAAATAATATATTTTATTTACTTTTTTATATGCATTTTTTTCAGAAAATGGATTGTTTATTTCATGTTTCTCTAAAGAATGTTTTAAACTAATGAATTTAAAGTTAGTTATTGAAACGAAATAAGCTAGATACTGAAATTGTAAAGAGAATGCGATAATTTAAACTGTCGTTTGATTATTAAAAATCGATTTAGCTATTTTTTTTTATTATATCTGTACAAGAGTAATATTTCCATTACACTATGCTTCGTGATAAATCGTGATAATGAAAAGCTGTATCAAGGGATTAATTTTAAACTGATGCCCAGAATAAAAGCACATTTCGTCCAGCAATAATTGATTGGTCGATGCCACATGCCCATTTTTTATTTGTCTGTCTGCCACCGGAGTCAGAGCCAGATTAATGCATCCGCGTACACTACCTGGCCATTGATGACCTATGGACATTGATACCTGTCCACTTGCGATTTTAGATACCTTGTTAAATATCTAGAAAAATACATGAGGAATTATCCTGAAACGCTCAGTGTATAAATATAACTGTACAGGTCATATATTTCCATGAAGATTTTTTCCCGAAACTTTATAGGGGACCGTCAAAAAGTTAAAAAAAATGAATATCTTATGACTAATCCATGTAAAAACTAATATAGCAAAAGCGTTCAAACAGGGCATTTTGATTAAATGGCTTATTGTAATAAACTGTGTTCATTTTTATGTCGATAAAATGTATACTAGGGTGGAGCGAAAAAAAATTATTTTTAAAAACAAAAACGGGTAGGAGCCAAAAGTTTCCTTCGTACTAGTACATCAACTACGTGAAATTTTACCGCTGAAAAAAAATTGCTTGAGTCTGCGCTTCGAAAATATCGGTAAAATTTGGCATTTTTTGAAATTTTTTCAAAAAAATTAAAAAATTCCTACAGAGTTGATTATTATTTAAAAGTGTTACTTAAACCTTTATATGTATCTGCTTAACATATTTAAACTATAAAAAAATATCTGTAGTCTGTATAATTGGAGCAAATCTGACAAAATTTAGTAAAAACCACTGTTACCTCTCTATTGGAGCATACAACGAAATGTTGTTTTGAATGCATTTCTTACCTATTTGCTTTCAGAACTATTCTGTATATAACTCGTAGATGTGGCTACATTTCATATCCCATCCGTCTCAGCCACCCTAGCAATCTAGGCCCAGTGTTTTATAAATGTATTAAATTATTTTTTCCCCGAAGAAGAACATAAGTTTTCTATGTATCAAAGTGGTTTTACCCCTTTGTTTTCACTGGCATTGGATGCTACAGGTGTGACCTGTTGCACGTATATTTTTATACCTTGTATATCAGAAGAGGAAGCTGAGTAATGTATTAGGTATGTTGTTAATTGAACCTATTCAGCAGTCTATTATCTTCATTAAATTTTGATACAATTAATACAATATGATTGGGAGTTCTGTTACCACAACATTTTTTCAATCAATTACATTATATATATAATGATATGTCTAAAAATTAATTGTATGAATTCAATTTCTAGTATGTCATCATTTACTGTACCTATTACATCGAATATATTTTGAGAAGCTAGCAGTTTAATATTATGACGATCATCACAGAGGATTGCAAGCAAAATTTGCGTGTAAAGCAGAAATTTCGAAAGAAGTTTTGGTATTTGTTTTATGTCGTTCCCTCTGTTGTTTCGTAGTCGAGTAATTTATAATAAGTTTTTAGACATACTCTTTAGGTGTGTATTATATTTGGTATACAATATCCCGCGGTATAAACTTTGATTTTACATTTTGTGAGTGATTCTATAAACTCTGATTGCCAATCTGTGCTTATATAAAGCGGAAAATTTTATTCGCTTTATGAGCTGTTTTTTGTGCGAGATGTTTTCTAAATTCCTATTTCCCATTTCTTCTGAGAAATAGCTTTCCTTATGAATTAGCTTTGCAATCTCCGAAAGAAATTTCTAGTCTGTTCTGAGTATCTTTTACTTAATTTGGGAAAATAATTTTTCAAAATTAAAATCTGTTTTATAAAAAATTGCAAAAGGAAGTGAATAGTATGTAGACAAAGATTTTTATTGATCCAGTGAATCCATGTAGATTATAATGTTTTACATCGACTTCTCTAATAATTGACGCAGAGGAAATTCACTGAGTTGAAGTAGTGTATGATCCATTATTATACACAATTCTAAGCTTACCCAATGCAAAAAGGTTCAAAGCGACAAATAGAATTCTCCTAAATTTAAATGAGTACTTATAATCGATTAGAGTCTGTACATTCTCTCAAAAAGTACTATGCATTATAAGTTTAAGCCCAGGACAGTTCACCATCAAATTTTGTTCACTTATAAAATGGGATCTAAAAGTTAATGGGAAATTACCTGGCTACGAAAACACTTAGAAAACGGCATAAAACTAATGCAAATTTTTTTTTATTTAGAACAACGGTTGCTCTGCAAGTACTGGACAAATTCCCATGGCAATTCTCTCTGACGATCACCAGAAATCCCATTAAACAGCTCGCTTCTCAACATATAAAAAATGCAAAAGCAGAATAAATGATGTCATACTTATTGGAAAAAAAAAAACCTGAAATCATCTTTGAAGCAGGTCATTTCGTAAAAAAATATGATTGACTGAAAAAATGTTGTGGTAAGAGAAGTTCCAATCACTTTCATCAACTGGATGTAAGTTTGATAAAGATAATAGATGGCCAAATAGATCCCTTTAATAATATTCCCGTACATTACTCTGCTTGTCTTTTTTTTGTATAAGCTGTAAAAATATACATTAATATAGTCACAGCAGCATGTGGATACAAAGAACAGATAAACTACGTAAATGCATCGAAAACATGCCAATTTTTAAAAAGAAAATCGCAAATCAATATATAAATAAAACACTGTACTAAGATGATCGAATAGTTGGGGCAGGTGGTATATGAAATATAGCCACCTCCACGACGTATGTCCAAGGTAATTTTGAAAAGAAGAGCTGTATTAAAAACAACAATTCGTTGTATGTTCCAATAGAGCGGTAATGCCGTTTTCTAACCAAAAGTTGTCTGTTTTGCTCCAGCTATACGGAATAAAGATATTGTTTTATAGTTTAAATATGTTAAGCAGATAAATATAAAGGTTTAAGAAACACTTTAAATAATAATCAGCTTTGTATGATTTTTTTAATGTTTTTGAAAAAATGTCAAAAAATGACAAATTTTACCGAAAATTTTGATTTTTGGAGCAAAAGCGCAGACTCAAGCTATTTTTTTTTTCAGTGGTAAAATTTCACACAGTTGATGTTCTAGTATAAAGGCAACTTTTGGCCCCTACCCGTTTTTGATTTTTAAAAAAATAATTTTTTTTCGCTCCACCCTGATGTATACTCGTAGAAAAATTAAGGTTTTTATAAAAACATTCCCAAATTTTTCCAAGTATTTTGCTTATAATATGCAGAGTTCTTAATATAAAATAATTTTCTTTTCTGAAAATGTGACAAACAACTCTGCACATAATACCCTGTAATCAGAATTAAAAAATAATAAAAATTGTATGCAAAATGAGTAAGTTTACTAAATAATTTTTCACTCTGCATGCGTCAACGATAGAAAAACTTCATTTGCATATTATGTTAGCTAAATGTTTAGAGCAACTTTTGTGAAAGTCGCAAAATCATAGCTTGAAAATTCTTGAAAATAATCGTTAACAGAAAAAGTTGAAAATCCGTTAATCGCAAAATGAAGCAAAAACAAGAGAGGTTGTATCCATATGTTCATTGATTAGTGTCGATATAGAATACACAATATGGGACGTACTACTTACTACATTTGGATAAAATACCTCTTTTTTTGCTTCATTTTGGGAACAACGGATTTTCAACTTATTATATCCTTATTAACTTCATTGCATCTGTCTGCAGAATTTTCTTGTGAATCTGAAGATTCACTTGCGTTACTTCCAATGTGGACATACGGTGTCCATATTGGGAATCGGGCGTAGTTTTACTAAATCTTGTAATAAATAAACAAAGAAACCGTTTCTAAAGAATATATGTAAAAGGAATTGAAAATATGTTTTATCAGCTTTGTAAGACACTCCACTTTTAAATATTTAAAATAATGTTACCATATCTAATAAGTTATTAAACTTACTTGTAATTACAATCGGCTCACCATGAAACAACAAGTTTCTTTCTAAATGGTTAACAGCGCGCATTTTTGCCCTTTTCAGACTTAATTATCTTTTCAATTGCTTTTCTTCACAGACATATATCGCAATCTCTCGATCAAAGTTGTAATTTTGAAAGATATTAGGGGTGTCCATATTGAGAACCACATTTTTGTTCCATAATGGGTACAAATACCTTATGATAAAACAGAGTATCTCTTATTCGCACACTTTTCGAAATATAGTCTAAAAGCTGTTTTATTACATAATGGAAATAAGAAGCCGTCTATGGCAATAGGACACGCAGTGAATTGTAAAGAGAGCTATGAAACAATGTGTACTTTAATTAATTTAATAAAGTATAAAGAACGCCAATGGAAAGTGCCCGGCGACCGCAAAATCATCGGATTGTTATTGGGATTGCAGGTTGGTTACACAAAATACTCTTGTTTCCTTTGTTTGTGGGACAGCCGAGCAAAACAACATCACTATGTAAGAAAAGAATGGCCTATTCGGAATTTGTATATTTCGCTATAAAAGAATATCAAACACGAGCTATTGGTAGATCCAAATAACATTACTCTACGCCCTTTACACATGAAATTGGGACTCATGAAAAACTTTGTGAAAGCGCTTGTCAAATATAGTGATGCTTTCAGATATTTACAAAAAATCTTTCCAAGGATTACAGAGGCAAAACAGAAAGAAGGGATATTTGTTGGCTCCCAGATCCGTAAAATTATAAATTCTCAGTTTGAAAGCTTTTTTTATCTGTTAATGAAAAATCTGCTTGGAAGCCATTCAAAATGGTTGTAGAAGAATTTTTGGGAAATAAAAAAGTGAAAATTGCAAAGTAATTGTTGCCAATTTATTAAAAGTTTTTCAACAGATGGGAGTAAACATGTCATTAAAGATTCATTTCCTGCATTCGCATTTGAGTTTTTTCCCTGAAAACTTACGAGGTATGAGTGACGAACAATGGGAACGTTTTCACCAAGATTTAAAGGTTTTTGAAGAACAACATTAGGGATTTTGGGATGAAAACATGCTAGGGGATTACTGTTGGCCTATTATAAGAGAAACTGATCCAAATAACTAAATAAAGAAGGCAAAAATTAGCCATTTATGATTTTTTTTAAATATTAATACCAAAATTATGTAATCCAGTTAAGTAAATAAATATTTCTTAAACCAGACGTGACAGAATTTTTTAATTATCTTTTCTGGATAACTCTATCTAAATAAATAATAAGTTAACAACTTTCAGCTGGGGTATAAAAACCGTGTAAACTAGTGTTATCATTAAAATCGTTCAATAAATAATATATAAGCGTTCAGAAAGTTTCATTCCATTCTCACTCCCTTGTCCCGTTCCTCTGTATTGTAAAAAAAAAAAATCATAACTTTTTCCCACTCAGTTTCACGGAGGCGTACTCAGTTAGAAATGACGGCAATTCCTACGAGGAGGATATCTGAGATTCTCTGGCTTTTGCCTATTTCTTTTTCACTTTTTTACCGATTTTTCCCTCTTATCTAGCAATGAAAGCCAACGGTTATCTAGCGTAAAGTGCGTAATGTCATTACAAACTTCTTGCTGATTTTCATATTCCGCTATTTTTTCTACTTTTATTGATTGCAGCTTTAAGGGTTTTTTTCACATTTTGTCTAGAAAGGGGCCGTGCTTTGGTTATTATATTTTAGAACAAATACCCGTGGTGTAAATTAAATCAGGGAATAAAAATATAAATTTATATAAATTGGTAATAGAATTACAATTAACGTTTCAAATTTAGGCAATATAGTTAAATTTTAATAAAAAAATAAATCTATGCTGTGATGTAGGATCACATATAGTATTCTTAAATTTTACATTTTTCTAAATTACAGTTAAAACTAATCTTTAATTAAATAGCTATTTTATCTTAACTTTTTATTTCGATCCCACAATAACTTTCCGTTCAAAAGAAAAGAACGAAAAATCCAAAATATGCTCCTAATGTACGAATTGGCAGTCGGATTCCTTTTTGGCGTATTTTTTTTAGGACTGCTGTTTTCTGGTTGCCCTGCTATTAAATTCAAAATCCTTTTATTGTTTAAGCGTAACAGACAATTTTGCGTAGATGATATCAGTCATTTTTCATATGTTTATTGTCGCCAATTGTGTGATGCCAATGTGTAAAATTTTCAGTGAGGAATTAATTGCCTCCCTCTCGCTTCACGAGGCAGTCATGTGAAGACTGTTTTCTTGATAATGCGTTCAGGCACCATCCCTAGCTTTTTGTATGAAACCTTTAAAATTTATAAATTGGCTGCAAATAAATAATTTTCTTAAAGAGCATTTATTTTCTTAAGCGATCATAGCCTATAACTAGGGAATGCATTTTAAAAAGAACCTGGTTAACATACTTAAAAATACAGATCTATAGTATATAAATTATGGTGCCTACACCAGGCATTCTCAATTTTTAAACGTCAAGGGATGGTGCCTGCTTTTAGTTGCCTGCTTCATATTTGCTTGAAAGTTTAGTTTCTGGACTATTTATTAGCAGTTATCTGGACTATATCTGGACTATTATCTGGACTATTTATCTGCCTGAGTAGTATGACATTATCATATTCGTTGGCTGTTTACATGATTTTTGAAAGCCTATTTCCCCGACAGATGACTATCTATTACGTTTGCGGAATATAGACTATTAGATATTACGAGTGTTCTTAGTTCATAGACTATCGTTTGCAGTGCGTATAGAATGCGGACTGTCGCTGCCGGATTTTCCCCTGATGGATCGCATTGGAGTTATATCCCGGCACCGAACCATTATTCATGTTTGATCTTTCTGATCGAAAAATTTCACGAGGCTCAGTGTAAACAACTCCCGCTCGTTAACGCCCGTCTTGCCGATGTAGGTCTAAGAATCTGCGGTATACTGTGGTGAATCCTACTTCGCTTCCGTTAAACTCGCAGTCTTGCTTTCGGCAATATAGTGCATTTTATTTCTCCTTTGTGTACTTCAATTTAATTGTTTACGTCAGAAATGGATCGTGCGCAATGTGCTCAGTGCTGCACATTTTCGTGTTTGCTCTGCAATTTAATCGACATTTATAGATTAGGTGTTTTTTTTTTTGCGCTGGATTTTGTGTGTCTTCGATTGCCAACAAGGAAATATTGCATTTCTTCAATTTTTTTAAAAAAAAATTTGAAATGTCGAAATCTATAATGAAAAGAAATAAAAAAATTAGCGCATTCATGAGAATGCTGCGAATTCAACACAATGGAGTGATTTTTTAAAAAAGTGAAGAAAATAAATACGTATCTGCGGTATAAAATGAGAGTACGAGAAAATATATGTATTTTATATTTTATGATTTTAATACTCAATCTCTATTTTAATTACATGACTTTTTTTTTGTTATTATTTTAGAATAATATGATGAGTGATTTTATTACAATTATTGTTTATTATGCATTGTTTTCTCGTGCTCATATTTATTTTTGTGAATAATATTAGTTGGAAGTTTCTTAGATTACGTCGAAATATTTCATAGTTTTACAAATGTTATTTATGAAATAAGACGCCAAATATGAGAACATGATAAAAGGATATTTTTCATATAACTAAGTACTTATTGTTGTTCACTCTTACTGAAATTTGATCCAAAGTATCAAGACGCCCCTAAAAAAAGAATTCAGAATACTGACTTTATGAATCGTATTATTTTTGGATGATTGTGTTTTTTTTTAATTTATTATTTTACTTATTTTCTTTAAATATTACATTTTTATTTACTTTGCAATGCGAGTCTTTTTGAACTATTACAATATGATATTCATATGTATAAATTTACAATTATATATATTTCGTTACCTGATTTTATAATATGATTTAAAAAAAAGAAGTTAAAGGTAAGTTAATGGTGCATCTAAAATATTCATGTTTCCAGGTAAATAAAACAGAATGTTTGTGTGTCAGACTTCTTTTTGCATGGTAGAAAGTTTTAGAAAAAGTATAGAGAAAGATGAATATGAATACTTGTAATAAATAAAGATGTATGCACCTCTCTATGTATTTGATACTGCCGTCATCTTGAGATACATAAAATTGTATCATTTCAATTATATTTTTATGCATTGAAAACTCTTAAATCAAGGGGTAAGTTGTGTTTTACTGTGTTTGTATAGAGTATTACTTAGAAATAATACATTATTTTTATATTTGTGCTTAAAAGTAATAATCACTTTCTTTATTGCGTAATTCAATATATGTAATCAATATCTTTAAAGGAACGTGCTATTGATTATGTCTATTTAAGTAGAGCTATTTCTTGTAGCTAAATATTACAGAATTTTTCTTTATTCTGAGTACATAAGGAAGACGACTGTTTTATAACATATAATACTTAAACGTACTACACGCATCATTATTCTTCATCAGTTATTATAACCTTATAAGAACTTTCATTTTAAAGGTTATTTCATAAAAAATATATCTAGGTAATTTTCTTGAAATGTCATAGCATTTCTTAGACATTTATTTGATACAAAATGGTACATATGGTACTAACAACTTTTTATTTTTATTAATCAATGTGTGTGTTTGTTTTATTACATAGGTGTGTCTTTTAGATATTTCTGTATAGATATCTTATTTTTAAAGTTCATAAAATATAAAGTTCATTAAATGGTATATCACGACATACCATTATAATATGTGTTGTCATGTTGACAAATTTAGAAATATAATGAATGAGGCGAAAAGCTTAAATTTGTTTTGCTTATGGTAAATTTTCACTTGTCTTTTTACTAAACTTAGAACTTACAATTAGACATTGCATAATTTATATTTTAAAATATTTTCACAAATATAATATGCTTTTATATTTGGAGATCTCATGTGTAAAATATCATATTTTCTTTAGTTATATTATCTCAACCCATTACAAGCTTCCCTCTTAACTTTTTAATGCCTGCTCGAGTCATCAATATTATTATTAATAATAACAGAAAGAGAGATTTTATTTATTTCATTAATGCAGTTAAAACATATAACGTACCAGTATACATTTTAAATCAATTGTATGCCGTGTTGTTGCATACCAGCACACATTATTAGATGTGACATCTCAGTATATTTTAAATTCAATTAATATTTTTTATAATTGTTTCTAACATTTAGTGACTGTTTTCGATAGATTTCTTCTTGCTTTGTGTTATTTTCTAGAGGTAGCACAATGTCAAGAATGTTTTTCCTGAAGGGTTTCTTTTCCTTTTGGGGGTAAGATGGCCACTTACCAACGAAAAGGGAGAGAATGTTTGTCTTCATTTACAAAATTCATTAATTCATTTTTTTAAATTTACTATTATTAGACACTTTGCTAAATTCTCACCATTTTTTTTTTCATGTGCAGAACATTTTTAATTTTTTTATTTATTTAGACATGACATTACTGAAGAGTGGTCTCGCGCGACCTCGCGGTTTTCAAATGAATTCGTTAGAATATGTTTCACAGTAGATTTCCTTTTTCTTGCAACTCTTGTACATATTTGTTGTGGTTTCATATTCAACCTGGCTCAATAATGTAATATTGTGTAATGACATACTTACACTTCATTCTTACAAGATTATTTTTGGTTATGGTTCAAAGATAACACTCGCCTTGGTTGAATTCAGTCATAATTTTTATGTACTTCTGTAATATTTTTTTCTATATATTGTGTCATGATCACATTCCTTTTATTTTACTCTGCAGACAGAAACTATTTTGCTATACATAATTTTACACTCATTCGTGCTGGTTGGTTTATGGTTAGGAACAGGCATTTTTCCTCTTTTGAAGTTTAAATTGTTATAAATACACATTATTTACATCTTCAATTATTTTAAACACTTGTTTTTTTTTTTTTTTTTTTTTTTTTTTTTTTTTTTTTTTTTTTTTTTTTGTCATATAATGTATTAATTCCTGGTACACATGAGAATTTTGTTCATAGAATAAACACAGGAGTTCATCGCACATTCTTTGTTCATTGATGTTACACTAGTTCATCGTTTTACTTTCCATTCTTGTTGTACATGGGGAACTAGTTACATTCATTTTTGTTAAGACAAAAAAAATCGCTTTTTTCCTAATCATTTTAGTTCACCGAATAAACAACTTAGTTCATAGCATATTTACATGTTTAGTTATAGAAATTCTACACAGTAGTTCATCGATTTTTTTTTCACTTAAGTTCATAGAATATTTACACGTTTAGTTATAGAAATTTTACACGTTAGTTCATCGATGTTTTTCACATTAGTTCATAGAGATTTATACATGTGTTCAGTCATGTCGTACGTTGTAGTTCATAGAGATGTACACTTTAATTCGTTGAAGTTTTATATTATTGTTCATAAATTGTTTACACATTAGTTCATTGAAAATACACATCTTTGTTCATAGAATATGTAACACATTAGTTCTTAGAAATTAAACCACATTTTAATGTACATTATCTTTAAGATATAATTTGGAACCTCTTTTTAATTATTTTTTAGATAAAACAGTAGTTTTTTTAATGTATTTTTTCTAAGAATCCATACAACACTGAGGAAACTGCCAGCACATACTTTAAGGATTTTAATATATGAAATAAATTATAATATGCACATGCTTTTCTATATACATTTTTCTTTACTGATAAAATTTCACTGATTGGACGCGGATGGTGACTCGATGCTAGTTAAATCATTTCACAAAATGATTTTTCTCAGAATATTATAGTACATCTTTAAAATTGGACATGTTTCTGATACAATATTATTTTGGTTGTTGTCACTAGTTAGATATACTTTTATCTTTAAAAGTATATATGCTAGAACAGGTATGACCATTGCATCATTTGTACTTTCCTCTATTTTAGATGACACTTTAAATTTTCACACATTTAAGCTTTTAGAAATACAACCACTTACTGTAGTTTGTTTAGATCACCAGGTACACACAAAAATATTGTAAGCATTTTTTTATTATTTTACAATAATCACAATTGTTTTGGCATGACTCTTAGCTATACCTTAAACATCAAGAGTATTTAAATCGAAGAAGTTAAATACTTTTACAGTTTTTAATAGTACATATTTGTCACATTTGATATTCCGGTAATATTTTATGCCTATACACTTAAATTTTTTAACCTTTTGCTAACCATAGTATTCGACAGTTTCTTTCCCCTTCACACAAAGTTCATTGTTATAACACGTAGTTCACTGTAGCTGGTTTACAGTTTAACCAGAGTTTCTTTTTCACATTATACATGTAGTTCATTGAGACAAGTTAACCCTTATTCATTGCGTTGTTTAATGATTGTTAACTCATTAATTACGTAATTGAATGTCACTCATAGGTAAGTGTTTTGGGGTTCTTGCACACATACTGTCCGTTTATTATATTAGCAATAAATAAATAAATAAAATAAAATAAATCCTAATTTGTTTTTCTACACAATCGCGAGAGCATTGCTTGGCATGCGGCAATGGTATTTTACAATGGTATTTTATTTTACAAAGGTTTTACAATGTTACTTTTGCGGCATGCTACGCGGATGAGCTTGTGGTCTGTGGATAACAATTTTGTGGGATTTCACCTTTCTTATTTTTTCCCTTATCAATCGCATTCCTTGTGGTCCAAGACATTTCACGTGAATATATATATATTTATTGTTCACGAATTCTCTTATAGGTAATGCACAGGTTTTCATTTTTCTTATTACAGGCATGCAGCCTTCTCCTGGTTTATACAAATTAATTCTTTAGCAGATATTAATTGAGGCTGAGTACACACACACACACACAATTTTTCTCCTCAGTATTACCTGTTGTACAATTCACTTAAAATTTCATTTTTTCTCATACATTTTTACATTTAAAAGATTACATGATAGATTAACTCATTTTTTAACTCAAGTAAATGCTTATTAAATCACAGTTTTATTTAAACTATATTTATATTAAGACAGGGGAATACAGTTGTCACATGGAATTAAATGGCTTATGACAGTGTTTGAGGTATTTTTTTTATATCCTGATTTTCTACAGTTTTTATTACTGTCTTCTTTACCTTATATCTATCGCATGAATATAGATTTGTTTAATATTCATGTTGAGAGATAAAAAAAAACCTTTTAAAAAAAAACAGAAACTTACAACTTATACTGCCGTTCATTATTATGGGTATTATTTCTGGGTTTTAGTTATTCATATTATATTTTTATTTATATGTGTGTTTTATTATGTCTTTTGTTGCATTACATTACTCGAGTATTTAATTTTATTTTATTATAACATTGATCAATACATATATTTAATGTTTATTACTGAAAACATTTTGAAACTTATAGCCAGCTGGTAAGTGACCTGTTTACTTAGGCCTAATGTATTTTTATTTTGTATGTGCACAATTCTGATACAGGTTATCGTCTAAATAAGACGAATTTAAAGAGTGATCACACATTTTATTAAGGAAGCTGCAGCTGTTTCTAAATAAAAACAATATATGATGTCATTTGTGTGACAAAATTTATGGTACCAATATATTGTATCATGATATATATACTTTTTGGGATGGTTGCCTACTTAGAGAAAAGTTCAATTGCCGTTTATTTTATTTAGTAAATATTTAGTTTGTTTTCATGAACTTTTTACACATGATTACTTGTAAGAGCATATGAAAATTGATTTCTCTCCCTCCATGTACATTTATAATTTTTTTTTCTTCGCCTGTGAAATTGGTGATATATGTGATGTAGAATCACATATAGTATTCTTAAATTTTACATTTTTCTAAATTACAGTTAAAACTAATCTTTAATTAAATAGCTATTTTATCTTAACGTTTTATTTCGATCCCACAATAACTTTCCGTTCAAAAGAAAAGAAAGAAAAACATCTAGCATCTGCCTTATTACTGAAAAACGGCTGCCAGATAAAGAAAATTCATTAAGATGAGTATTTCACCCTTGCTGGAAACAACAACAAAAAAAAAAAGAATAAATATCGACTGTGTTTGCGGTTAGTGAAATTTCATTTTCCTCTCTGCGTAATTTTAAGTCTAACTTATTCGTTTCATAATAGTCTTTGAATGTACATGCTATTTGTTATGTCTTTTGAGAACATTTTCCCAAAATATGCTCCTAACGTACGAATTGGCAGTCGGATTCCTTTTTGGCGTATTTTTTAGGACTGCTGTTTTCTGGTTGCCCTGTTATTAATTTCAAAATCCTTTTATTGTTTAAGCGTAACAGACAATTTTGCGTAGATGATATCAGTCATTTTTCATATGTTTATTGTCGCTAATTGTATGATGCCAATGTGTGAATTTTTCAGTGAGGAATTAATTGCCCCCCTCTCGCTTCACGAGGCAGTCATGTGAAGACTGTTTTCTTGATAATGCGTTCAGGCACCATCCCTAACTTTTTGTATGAAACCTTTAAAATTTATAAATTTGCTGCAAATAAATAATTTTCTTAAAGAGCATTTATTTTCTTAAGCGATCATAGCCTATAACTAGCGAATGCATTTTAAAAAGAACCTGGTTAACATACTTAAAAATACAGATCTATAGTATATATGACAAATCTTATATAACGGAATATATTCCAGATATTTCACTTTTATTTCTTTCGCTATATTAGCAAATTACTTACTTGAGTTATGAAAAAACAAATTTGAAATACCTCTTAAATTTACTAACATATTCCATGTTTTCTGTACAAAACACGATTTTGTATTGTAAAAATTTGTATGTTTCAATAAAAATAGCTTTGAAATTAATATATGCAAACTGAGAAACTATATTTTGCTTCATAGCATACTAACATTTCATTTGAATATTTTGTTTTTAGAAATGCTTTTTAAAAAAACTGTTTCTCGTAAACGTATTCGATGAAAAATGCAGTTTTCTAGAAAACGCTTTTTAAGAGTTTTATTAGCATAAAAAAATATGTATAAAATTTACGACGAAAAAATTCACCATGTTTATAGGTGTTAATATAACTCTGTATATAAGTGTATTGTTTACCTTTCTATCTTTTTTGGCTCTTTGAACACCCACTTCTGGTTTTAGAAAGTTCATTTCCAATTTATATTATGAGCTATACCTTTGCTTATAGTTATAGCTCAAAAAACGTAATTTATTTTTAAAACACCAAATCTTTGAGATTAAATATAAAAAATTAAAAATCGACTTGTTTCGAAAACCTAGCTGTTTGAAGAAAAACACACACCTCAATTATCTATTATTAAAACTAATTAAAAGTAGAAATTTCGTTATTTCTCAGTATTAGAAAGTACACGTGAAACGTATGAAGTACGTGTTTCATAAGTTATGCTTCACACATTTCATTAAGTTTTTGTCTTTTAGTACGTTGGTGGTCTCATATTTGACTTTCACAGCTTGCTAAAACGAAAACCATAGAACATTTTATTCGTATTATGATGAAGTCATTATCATAACAAATTTATTATTTAAACAAAATAAAATTTCCCTATATACCACTAAAATGAAAAAAATATATATATAATACTGATATCGCACTGCTTAATAGCTCTATTTTTAAATATCTTTAATCATGTGTCAAAATTATTTATCATTATTTTTTTTTTCGAAGTGTTTTAAAATTTTCGGAGAAAATCAGTCTATGTAATGAATTTACTTAAAAAAAATATATTATTGAATGTATTATCATGAAAGTAATCCTCCAAAACACTTCACATTAATTAAAACTTGCAGATTTAGTTAAAAACAATTAGAAAATGCTTTTAATTTTAATACCTTAAAAGCACTTTTTTTTCTGTTTCCTTTATTATTTAATAAATAACACAGTAGTATATTTTAATTTTTAAATTTGTTGCTCTTTTTAATTAAAAAACAGTAGAATTTTTTTTCTAAGAGAATAAAAATGAATATGGATATATAAAATATTCTGTGAAATACCATTAGTTTAATTTCTTAGAACTGTATTAAGCTAAGGTGTTGTTGTGAACATAATTGTTATCTGCTTCATGTGACTTGAATAAAATATTGTTTTTGGATAGTTACTCGTTAATAAACGCGTTTATTTTTTAGAGACTTAAGTCAGTGCATCAAAGAAATTGAAACTTCTCCGGAGGGCTCGCCTAATTAAAGGAGATATGAAGTTATATGTAATGTAAAACATACTTTTATCTAATATTTCAGCCTACGTTCCAAAGGCTGTTTTTTCCGACGAATATTAATTTCATTTCTCATTTTAAATTAAATTGAAAACATTTTGTATTCCGAAAATACCTTACTTTTGATTCAGCGACAATTAGATGCAAAGTTATAGCAAAAAATATGAACCGGAAATGAACTTTCCCAAATGGGAATTGAACGTTTAATGAACCCACCAAAATTAAACAATACATTTTAGTGAACATACATATGATGCATAATCTGTACAAAAATATTTTAATGCCTACAAATTGGGTGAATTTTAAATCTCTAAACTTTATATATAATTTTTGCGCTTATAACTATATCTTAATTTGTATTTTCTTGAAAACTGTTTTTTTCATTGTATACATTTACAAGAAACTTCATTTTTTAAAAAAGTCTTCTAGATATGAAAATTAAATAGTGTCATAAGGTGCCGCTCATCTATTGGCATACTATGAAGCAAAATATAGCTTATAAATTTGTATATATGTATATATTAATTTAAAAGCAATTTTTATTGAATAATAGACTTTTTTAGTCGTGTTTTGTATACGAAATTGGTATATGTTTGCAAATTTAAAAAATATTGTAAATCCTTTGCTTCATAAGATGGGTAAGTGGCTTTCTTATATATTGTTTAAATACAAAGCCAAATATATTGAATAGAATTTGTTATAAAAAGTTAATCGTAAACGGGATTTTTTAGTAAAATTTGACTAAATATTGTCTAAATAAAAAATAATAATTAAAGTTCCATTAAAAATTATATGCATTAACAGTTTTATTCCCTTTTTTTAACTATAACAAAATGTGCAGTAAAAATCTTAATCTTTTCAAAAAAAGGCCCCGAAGATAGGCACATACTTTAAAATACTAAGAAGATAAGTGAAACGAAGTGGACAGAATTTATATAGTACAAATAAACTTAAATGCTCCTAATATTCAAATGTTACACAAAACAAAATTTACTAATTTCGAAAATTCTGTGGTGAAAAATGACTTCTTCAGTATGTATACATATATTGACATCTGCAAGTTCCTAAGTGAAGTTGTAAACACCTGAAATAGAATTTCACCTAGCACACAGCGTAAAACATTGTTAATTGTTGAAATTTCACGGATATCAAACTTCAGTTATTCAGAATGTTTAAACTCGCACTTTATCAAAGCGCTCTTCAGTATTAAAACTGATTATCTTAACCACGTCATCCGTCTATCAGAAAAGACAATTTGCTAGAAATGGGCCTCATAAACTTCCTAATGCAACCAGATCAGTGAGGACTTGGTTAAACCACCTTTTCAAACTTTTACTTCCAAATTTATACTCGTCAACTGATTACCACGACTTGATTATCAAATACAATCCTAAAGCTTAAATTTCATTAGACACAGCTGCATCCTTGACCTTGAGAAAAACGACAAAAAGTTGCCACTTTTACACACGAATATTGGTGTCGGACAAAATAGATGCAATTAAACAAGTCTCTCTTTATAAGCAAATAGCTAGGTCGTAACATAAAAGTATAAAATACTATAAGTTCATTCTTTTTAAATCTGAAAAATATCTTGTGCTCATTTTGAATTTTTTTTAAATTTAAATTTGAAATTAGAAAATGTATTAGAATCATGCATAATTTAACAAACAATACATATTTAGATTTCTACTTAGAATATTTGTAAGCTCAGCTGCGCAATAAACTGATAAAGTACAGGGGTTGGACAAAAATATGGAAGCACCTTTTGAAATGCATGTTTGAAAAGAAAGACTGATTATAATGAACTATGTGGATGGCACTGGAGTTTTCGCCTATTGACGCCCCCTATACAACTTCGTAAAATCGCTGCACCGTTCAGTCGTTGTTGGAGCACTGTTGTGTGAGATTATCATTGCATTATGTCAGAGTTAACAGACTTCGAACGTGGACAAATTGTTGGCGCGCGTATGGTGGGTGCTTCCGCAAGCAAGGTAGCCGAGGTTTTTAGTGTTTCAAGAGGTACTGTGTCGAAGATTTATTCCGCATATTTGAAATGCGGAAAAAACATCATCCGCTAAATCACAGCGCGGACGAAAGTGTGTGCTGAGATCGAGACAGACGATCATTAAGGAGGATTATCGCGAAAAATAAGCAGACCACAGCTGCAAAAGTTACTGCTGAAATGAATGTCGTGTTACCAAATCCTGTGAATATCAAAACAATTAGAAGGGAATTTCATAAATAGGGAATTGCTGGCCGTGTTGCAATTGAAAAGCCATCCATCAGTAATGCTAATGCCTGTAACAGGAAAAAGTGGTGTTTAAGTCATAAAGCCTGGACTATAGAGCAGTGGAAGAGCGTAATATGGTCTGATGAGTCTTCTTTCACATTGTTCCCCACTTCTGGCCGAGTTTACGTCTGGAGAACGCCACCTCAAGCCTATAATACAGACTGCTTGTTGCCAAGAGTGAAACATGGCGGGGGTTCGGTGATGGTTTGGGCAGCCATATCGTAGTTCTCTTCTGGCCCCATGATAAGTCTGTAAAGGCGTATTACTGCTTAGACTAATGTGAACATTTTGGCCGATCAAGTCCATCCAATGGTACAAGCTTTGTTCCTAAAAGATGATGGTATCTTCCAAGACGACAATGTCCCCGTCACACAGCTCACATTGTCCAGGACTCGTTTTCTGAGCACGAGGATGAATTTCCGCATCTCCCCAGGCCACCAAAGTCATCAGACTTGAATATTATCAAACCTTTGTGGTCTTAATTGAAGCGGAAAGTGCGTTCTTGCTATCCACCGCCAACATCTTTATCTGAACTTGCTACCGTTTTGCAGGAATAATGGTACAATATTCCCTTGGCAAACATATAGAAACTGTATTTATCCATTCCGAGAAGATTGCAAGCTGTTTTGAATAACAACGGGTACCGTACACAATACTAGGCAAGGAAACGTGTTTTTTTTAAGGTGTTTCCATATTTTTGTCCAAACCCTGTAATAAATAAGTAATTACATGGCTGATCCTGAATTTTTGTCATTGAGATTTTTTTAACGTATGACACAGTTTATGTGAATTCTAAGGGTGAGGATATCTGAAATATAGATGTGCAATTAAAAAGTATGCATTATCGTAATCATATTTTATGAACACCAATAAATAATAATATATATTTTTCGAAAACTAAATAACTAAATTTCAGTATCTTTTCTGAATTTATTGATATTTCAAACAAATCTTTCTATATTTTTTTGAATTGGAAAATTACTCATTCACACATAATAATAATAATAATAATATAAATAATGTTTCATATTTTGTAAATAAATAACAAAAATTTTTTTGGTTGATTTAAACAATATATTAAAACTTCCTATACCATATGTTCTGCCTTTTTTAAAAAGAAATAATAAAAACTTTTTACGGATAAATATTGATTTTCCAATAATAATTTATCATTATATGCTGGTCTAGCATTAAGAAAGTCTTATTGGTTTGGAACAAAAATATGTACATTAACTAGAGGTAAAATACGGGCGCGCCATAAAAAAGTCAACAAATTCAGGTTAAAGAAAAAAATAAGTTTCTCATAAATTTTCTTGCCAAAATTCTCTAGGCTGTTGCATGAAATGAAATTTCAGAGAAAATCAATCGATCTACGCAGCTGCATTCTGTAAGCTTTTTATATTCAGAAGAACAAAAATAAATTAAACTATTTATATATAATCAAAGTAATTCATAACACTCTTTTCTATTCTAATTTTTTTATGAAAAAGAAGACGATAAATTAAAGTTATCTACTATATTTATAAAAAAAAAATGGGAAGCTTATTCTAAAAACTTATAATTCCCGTTCCATTAAGGAAATGTTAACGGTATATGCTTTATTAGTTGGGATTTTCTTGGAAGTAAGATTTTAGTGTATGAAACATCGCTCTTCATTTCTTAGTAGTAGAACTAAGGGAGAAAGTTCTATACTTATTTGACCTTAAATATTGAACATTTCGTTTTAATAAACATTCAATTGAACGGTTTTTGATGGATGCTGCACTATTAGCTAGTTAAACTATAGAAAAATATGTTTTAAAAAAGTTAACATATAGAATAGCAATCCCTAAATTCCACCTGAACGAAGCTGCACGCAAAAACTGTTTAGAAATAAAATTATTATGAAATAACACTAATAAGCTTCATTAAGCTTATTTTATTTGTAAAAATTCTTATGATCTTGTCAATGACCTCTTATCATCCCCCTCCCTCTCTCCTGCGTGGAAGTAGTTTTGTAGCTCTTTCCCTTGTCCATTTTCATTTTATTTACATTTGTAATATATATTTATTATTTTGTGTATTTATTTATTTGTTTATTTTATCTAGTATTATTATTATTCCACCTTTTAATCTATCTGTTATTATTTTTATTTTTATTGTAATTTTATTATTTATTTATTATTTTAATTTTTTTATTAATTTGATTGATTGATTTATTTTTTATTTATTTATTTACTTTTATTTTTTTTTACTATTAGTATTATTATTCCCCTTTTTGTCTCTCTTTTATTATTTTGGCATAACATTTGTCTTCCTTCCACCTGCGCTTTTTCAGCTAGTGCCATCTCTCGCACTCTTTGTAATCTCCACCCTCTTTCAGTCTTTTTTTTCAATTTATTTCTAACTCTGTCCCCTTTTGGACACATGTTGGTTCAGTTGATGACGAGCTGTTGTAATGCTCAACGAGCTGTTGCAATGTTGAAACGAGTCATGATTTGTTATTTCCGCTTAATGGTGATTTATACAAAGTATATATTGTAATTAATAAAATTATTACGCTGATTCTATAATCATTTATCATATCTATTATCATCCATTATTATCGCAATTCGGTAATCAGTTTTATAAATTTATGTATTAATTATTGTATGAATAATTTTTTTTTGTATTTATTGTGGACGAAAATTTAGGTAATCTATCATTTCGTTCGAAATGATATTGCAGACCGTTTCTTCTCACGGTCGAAACAAAAAAAGAAAATAATAATAATAATTTTTGATTTTAAAAGTTGAAATTCGAATATTTGCAATTTTATTTCAGACAAAATCCACATTTTTATTATTTATTGTTAAGTTTAAGTTGTTACTATGTCACGTTTATGTCTTTTTTATACATTAATGTATGCATTTTGATTGTGAATTTATTATTAAAAACATGACGTAAATGGAAAGAAATTACTCTGGTTATTCCTTTCTAAAGTTATTTTATTTTAATCTAGATATTATATATAATTTAGAAGTACAATTGAACAAATAGGCAGTTTTTCCTCAGTTTTTCATCTTTTTTGTCAACTAAATTTTCTTTTAGTATTTCAAACCAAAACACATAGGAAAAATAAATAGTAATATTTCTTCAAGAGTGGCTTTTACTTCAAAACTGAAGAGCCAACCAAATAATCATTTGGAGATATCCCAAAATAATTTAGTTTACCAAAAATAGTTTGCTCGTCAGTGATTTTACATGATTAAGGGCTTAATGGACGAACGGAATTGTTAGGGTCTAGTGGAATAAGGGAACTAGCATAATTGTTAGTATTTTGACCCCCCCCCCCAAAAAAAAAAAAACAAAAAAACATTATAATCAGAAAATATTTCCTTTTCAGAAAAAAGCTTTCTTTTTTATTAAATGCATTTTTTAAAGATCTGTGTTTTGTCCTTTCTCGTTTCTAATTGTTTTCTAATTATTTTTATTATTATTATTATGAATTTTTTTTCTATTCATCAATTTTATTTTCAGATTTTTGATTACATTTAAATAAGGAAAAAATCGAAATGTTTAAAAGAGCACAATCTTCTTTGCAATAAGAATTCAAGGAATTTTTTATATTTTTTTCGTTTTTATAAATAAATATGTTTTCGAAAAATGTACATGATGAAAGAGGTTTAAAACTTGATACACTTTTCAATGTTGTGAATTATAAAAGTTAAAAGACAACTTAAGATTTTAAAAACTTCGATAAATACCCTACTTTACTATAAAAGTTTTCTAAAATATGAAACATTAGTGGATTTCTTTACCTATATTTTATCAGAAGGTTTAAGGGAGAAAAAATTAAATAGAGCCTTTCACGTTTCATTAAATGGTCCTGTGATCATCCTTTCGAATTCTTATCGTAATCCAAGCGGGGTATATTTCGTCCTTGACTTATGCTGGTAATGTCTACTAAGCCCTGTACGTTTATGTGGAAATTAAATCATTTAGTAAAATCGTAGCAAATTGAAAGCTACTCCATTTTTTTAACGCAACTTTTTTTTCTTTTACACTCAAATATATGTTGTATCATTATTGTTTCCAAAAACGAAATTTTTGGAAAAGGAAAATGTGGAACAGGGAAAAAAATCGTGCATACGGCTAATTCATTACTTTTAGGTGACAGACTGAAAAAAATATAAAATTACGTTTCCCGCATAAACTGTATTAAGGGAAAATTTTAACATTTATATAAGTTAAACCTTAAAGATACGTTGTTGTCCATGCCTTTTCAGATGTATACTTAATTAGAAACAACCTGGAATTACAAATGTGCTGCTGTTAATTATACAAAACGCAGCTTTAATTGAAAACGAGCCATTTTATTTTTGATACTGTTAGGGACATTTAATTTTAATACAATGTAATTACCAACAGATTTGCACCCACTGAAGTTTATATCAGCTTGAAAATTTATGTTTTAATATTCAGATTTCATTCTGTGGTAAATTTTATTATAAACTTTTTAAAGGAAGTAAAAATACATAAAGCAGAAAAATAAAAAATTTCAAAGATTTCTAGAATTAATTAAACGTGCCGAGATCATTTGCATAAATATCTAATCGTGAGACTTGGTTAAATGATTTTATATTATATTTGAAATACTTTGAAATACAAATAAACTGAATTATGTTTTTAATATACATCTATACTATATAATATTACGCTATATAATTTTAATATGATGTAGCTTAAATATTAATATGCATGGTATAGATATGTAAGATGTGCATCTTATATATAAATCTGTAGTTCTTCAAGTATATTTTTTTTTAAAGTTGATAAAGTATTCTACTGAAATATGTTATACCTATTTCAATAATTTCTTAGTAAATTTAAAAATATTTATAAGCAGATTCGTTGTTATGCACAAATAAGTGAAAAGATTAAGAAAACTGCAAAAATTATCTAGAGATAAAAAATTACTTATTTCAATGTTTTTTTAATATTAAATATGTGTATATAATTATTTTAACAACTTCCTAGATTGTAAAATCATGGATAAGGGATGTCACGTCAGCAGAAATCTTTCTTTGTGTGCACATGTAAACGGCCTGTACAAGATAATCGGTTGTTCAATTGAAAGCATTTCGCTCTTAAAATTAATTGAATATATTCAGAGTGTTATACAATTTTTTGTAACTTTTCTAACTCTTTTGGTAACTCTTTGGTTACCTTTATAGGTTTTTTGTAAGCAGTTACTTAGCTCTCTCAAACTGGATTATAGGATGAAATAGCTCAGAAAATCTTGAGATTAATCACTATTAATTGAAAATACTTTATACGAATCACCATAAAAAAAACCATACAGGACGCGTTTCGGACTGAAAATTTGAACAGCCCGTCACTAGCCAACATAAATATGTATCCATTACGTTACAAAATCACAAATAAGCAGAATTGTATATATTTTTTATAATTTTTTTATTTTATTTTCTCAGATATCAAGGTATACGATTATTTTCCTCAAATAAATAATTCGTAGTGATATCATTTTGTTTTTTCCTAACTGTAAGATAAAAATAGTTAAAAATGCATAATGTAAAAATAAAATCAAAGCTAATCATAAGTACTTATTATTATTATTATTATTATTATTATTATTATTATTATTATTATTATTATTATTATTATTATTATTATTATTATTATTATTATTATTATACATGACGTTAACATATTGCATTAAATTTACAAGTAATTTTTTTAGATTGTGAGAACTTAGGTATTTTTAATGTTTTGGTAAAAAAAGCATTGAATTTCGAATATTTAACCTCATACTTTGTTTGATGCAAACAAGAACGCATGCATCTTCAAAAATGTTTTTCATTTGTTTATATTATACTTGGAAAAAGAGTTCTCAGACCAATGTAAAACTTTTTTTAAGATTCATAAGAATAATATGTTTTCATTTTAAAATTAAAATTTCAACTTTTATATTACGTAGTGTTGGTAATATGTTTTATGATGAGAACATTTCCGAATGCCCAAACGAAAATAACTGACAAATTTCCAATTTGGAAGTCATGAAAAATGTATTATGAACATTTAATTTCCTTTTTCTGTCGTTGAACTTATTTTAAATTTCAACCTCATCTATATGTAAATTGATTTGATTGTGATATGATAAACATAAAAAATAAAAACATGTTTGTTAAATAATATATGATTTATTTCTCTTCTAGATAGAAATAAAAAAGTGCACAGTTAACCCTCCTACAAAACCACTAACTTCTGTTTCCGATGTCTCACTGACACCAGAATTTTGATAAAAGAAATGTCGATGTATCATATCGCGTGAAATGTAGCCTTTTTTTTCTTATTTAAAAATAAATTTGTTTTTGAATTCTGGTGTTCTTTATTAATTTCAAGATTTTAACATGTTCTGTATAATTGTGCTGTATTTTTTATTTGCTGGGTGGGGCTAGTTGAGCTCAAACCAATTGGTAGGCCTCCCCACCTGGCTGAATCTGAATCTGAATCTGGGCCTGCTTTGCGGCGCAAATGATTAAACTAATGTCATTGATCTCACCATATTTATACGAATTGTATCTTACATTTATATTTCAGTGAATAATGCTCTCGAAAAATAGAGTAATTGTCAAAAAAACTCATTTAATTCAATTAGGGAGAGAGAAGTGTTACGTCTATCCTTCATACTTAACCAATGATATTCCAAATCGAAGCTGAGAAGTACCTAATCATAAAAATCGGTAAACAAAACTTGAAGAAAATCGGATAATTTTCCATAAAAAATCCATTTATTTAAGTTAAGGGCAGGGATTAGTCCCAAATTCCCCCCTTTATATTAAATAAACGAATACGGAACTTATCAGAGAAGTGCTTTATCACAATGAACCTATATTCAAAAATTGAAACAAATCGGGATTTTCTAGCAAGCGTTATTGTGTACGTACCTTCAGAACCACATACATGTGTCCACCTACAATGGACACATCAGCTCTCAGGCTCAGATAGCCGTTGATCTAAAAAGCAATAGAATTTAAGTATAGTATTGAATTAATTACGTACTTGAGAAAAAAAATGAACAAGTGTAGATGATAGTTGCACACATTGTCTTTAGTGCTAATAAACCTTTTATGTAAAATTTTTTGAATACGATTAGCTTGAACCTAATCCACTATGGCCAGAAATAAACCACTAATTGAATGTTTTTTTAAATTACAACCTTGCCCAATGATCTTATTGAGCACGAAAATGATCAAATATAGTATTTAGTGAAAATCGTTAGAGCCTTTTTCAGATAAATTTAGCTTGACCCGCAGTGACACCAAAATGACCAAATAACCTTGTTTTCTCGAGCATGTCATTCGGTCCATTAGTCGTTTAAGAGGCGAAACGTTAAAATAAAAATTTCATTCAAATTCGTTAAAGACTTTTTTAGATATATCTAACTTCACTCGCAATAAGAACAAAATGATTCACTAACCTAATTTTCATGAACACGTAACCTTGCCCAGTGGTCTTTTCAGGACTGAAAAAGGTAAAAAAAACTTAATTCAAAATGTTAGAGTAGAACAGTTTTTTAGATAAAATTACCATGACTCGTAGTGACCCAAATATGATCCCTTAATTGAAATTTCTTGAAAATGTGACTTAGCACAAACGTTTTCTCTTGCCGAAAAGCAGTTTGAAATAAAGTTAGTTAAAACCGATTGAGCCGGATTTTGTATACGATTTGTCTGGTTCTGACCCATTATGACCCAAAATGACCACTAATTCATTAAACTTGAACATGTGGTCTAGTCAAATGGTCTTGTCGTGCTCCAAATGGTAAAGCACAAAATTTTGTCAAAATCGTGAGAGCCGTTTTAAAGATAAGATTTAAGACACACACACACAATTTTTGCCTGTATTACGTAAATTATACTTCTAATAAAGAAATGGATTTATCCATTCATATTTTAAGAACACTACAAGCTCTTTATTCAAGTTATTTAGTAGGAAGTCCCACTCAACCTACACTAACACAGATTTTCGGACAAATAAAATATATTGTTTGTCTTTTTACATGTTTTAAATTTTTGAAGATTATTATCTATCTAAGTTAAATTACTCAAGTATTTAATAAAAACACTTAATAACCTTCAAACTGTTTAAAAATTCCTTTTTAGATTGTTTCACGAATTATTTTGTCAGAAAAATCGTACTATTATTTCAGAGTTCAGTCTTTTAATAATTCATTTATTTAATAATAGCATCTTTTTTGGTAAAATCGTATGATTTTATCGTTTAGTGATTTCTTTCAAACAAAGTAAAAAATTGAAAAAAACTATCTCAAGTTAAAACGTTTTATTCCTATTAGCGGTGAATATTTACAAAAAAAAAAAAAAAAAAATCCAGTTCAATTATTGAATTTTGAAGTAGAACAGCTGAGGTTTACCTAGTATGAGAAAATAAAGATTTTCATCGACATTCTCCCACCTTGAGTTTTCGACAGATAAACTCAACAATGGGTACAATAAAATATAAAATAAAATATGACTAATACTTACATTACAGTGATAAGATACAATTCTTACAATATTACATTTTTCAAAACAGGTAAATAAACATTTTCTTCTGCAAAATTCAAATAAAATTAAACATATTATTACAAATTCAAATTAGCACTATGAAATATACTAAAAAATAAGAATAAAGTTTTTTGTTGAAACAGTATTTAGAGTTAATAACGTTTTGGGGCAGTCACTATTCTGCCACTTCTCGTTCTTAATACTGGATCACTAGAAAGTTCTTTTGGAATCTCTAAATTGTACAGTTTTTGGACAGGTCGCAAAAGTTCACCATTTTCAGTTTTTAATCGTGCAACTCTTGGGTGGCCATCTTTATCAGAAATAAGTTTTTGTACTCGGGCTAAAGCCCAATAGGCACGTTTCTTATCAGACTCTACGAGCACGACATCACCAACGGTTAGTTGCTTGACATTCTTTTGCAAAGCACTTTGCTGGCGCAATTGCCCTAAATATTCAATACGAAATCGTTTACGTAGGTGTTCTCGAACATGTTGCCTATACTTAACTCTTTTATTTAATTCTTGCGCGTCAATTGCATCAAAATCTCTCACATCTGAAGATCTTATGTCCTGTAAAAACATTGATGGTGTTAACGGTGCTAGATCGTTCACATCTTCAGTAACATGTCATGTAAACAGTCATGTTAGAGGTCTAGCATTCACAACTTGTTCACAATCACAGGGCACTGTCAGCAGTTCTTCGTAGGATAATGAAGCTCTACCTAGAACTTTTCTCAGGATGCGTTTCACCATTTGTATCAATCGCTCCCACCAGGCAGCAGTAGGTAGGTTAAATTTCCTGCGAATCTTTAGGGCACTAAATCTTCTGCATCCTACACATTTCTGTACTACTGCTCGAATAGTTTTCCTAACTTTTAGGATCCAGTAGTCTTCTCGTAACGATGTCATCATAAGAGCCACTCCTGCATGTAAAAGCTCTTGGTGTTTCCAGGAGATCAGACGATGGACTACAGGATGGTCAGAAGGCAAAATAACAGGGTATTTAAAATTGAAAGCATCTTCTCTATAAATATCTTGCGTTTTCACTCTTATAATACCAATTTCATCTAGGATTGGTCTTAAGCTACGTATCTTCTGATTATTCTTCTCGTTAAATCTGTCTTTCCGAATCAAAATTATCAATTTTCTTTCTAATTCCTCCTTCTTCTAATTCCAAACACGTAAGTTCAGAAACTTCTTTTGAATTAGGATTTCTTAAATTGTTTAAGAATCTTAAAATCCAGGAGATCAATCTTATAATTTTCTTGAAAGATGAAAACCGTCGATAATACCAATCACTAGATTCTATGTTCTTGTTCATTGCTGAAATGACACTTTTCCGTTTTTCAGAGTTAATAATTTCTTCATCAGGAATTTCGACACTTTGAGGCCAAGTATATTCAGGTTGAGCCAACCAATCCGGTCCCTCCCACCATCTTAGTTGTAAAAATTGTTCAATCGAACAACCTCTGGAAGGAATATCTGCCGGATTAAATTTTCCTGCAATGTGTAGTCATTGGTTCTTTTGAGTTAAGGATCTGATTTCTTCTACGCGATTCCAAACGAATGTTCCCCATCTTTCGTCTCGCTTTATCCAGCTTAAAGCTGTAGTTGAATCACACCAATAAAATATCTTTAAATTTGGAATTCGTAGATCAGATATAACTCGACTTCCCGACCCGGCTCCAATGCAGCATGCTAAAAGCTCCAACCGGGGTATCGTTATGTTCTTAAGGGGAGCTACTCTTGCACGTGACTGTACGAAAGTTACCAGGATTTTATCTTTTCTCTTTACTCTTAGAAAAATGCAAGTAGCATACGCATGTTTGCTTCCATCACAAAATATGTGAAGGACTACATCATTACTTTCATAATTATCAAAATACATCCATCGCTGCAATTTGATGTCAGAAATCATCTTCAATCCTTGCACCCATTTTAAAAATTGTTTAGCCAAATTAGTTGGGAGTAATTCATCCCACTTAAGTTTTAACTTCCAGCATTCTTGTAGAACAAGTTTAGGGAGCAAAGTCACAGGAGAGGTAAATCCAAGAGGATCAAACACTTTCTGAGCGAATGAAAGTACAGCTCGTTTTGTGGGAATAATTTGTTTTTCCTCAATAGAGCCCATTTTGCAAGATAGGGTATCTTTTTCCAGATCCCAGTTTAAATCTAATACTGGTGTTACATTAGCTGTTGAATTTTCAGAAATAATTTGAATGGGATAATTTGACAACCATCCCCTGAGATTAAATTTTGCAGAGAATAGTAACGTTTGGGTTTCCAATATAAACTTATTTAATTCTTCAACTGTGTTGAAACTGCAAACACAATTATCTAAATATAACGATTCATTGAAAATTTCTACTGTAGACGCAAGATTTTCAGTCGCACTTTATAAATGATGTCTCAAAGTAGCCGCTAATAAAAAGGGGCTACAATTGATTCCAAAAACAACACGTTTATGTCTATAAATTATGCCATTTTCCCATATAAATCTCAGATAGTCTCTATCCTCTACTCTAATACCAATTTGTAGAAATGCCTTCTCTATATCGGATACTGCACCAACAGGATATTTCCGAAACCGATGCAATATAGAAGGAATCATTTCAATCAAATTTAATCCCTTATCTAGGCAATCATTTAGAGAAGGGGAACCTTTAACATGAGCCGAAGCGTCAAAAACTGGTCTAACTTTAGTAGTTTCACTCGATTCTTTTTTGCCACAGGTCTGTGTGGCAAATAATGTACTTTAGTTTCTTTATTATCAACCACCCTTTCAATTATTCCTGCATTTATCCACGAATCAAATACTTCGCTATATACCTCAATTTTATTTAAATCAATTAACTTTTTCCTCGTTGTAGCAAGCCGCTTTTAGGCCAATTCTCTATTGTTAGGTAAGCAAGCTTTATCTAGCACCCATGGCAATGCTACTTCGTTTCTCCCTTCTGAATCTATTCTTATCTTCTCTTAAGGGGACTCAGCACCTCAAAAACATCGAATTTTGACGAAAATACCTATTTTGAGATTTTTATAATAAAACTATCCCCATACCTTAAAGTACATTCTGAGAACATTTCAGAGCTATATTCCTATTAGAACGACCGCTACAGCTGTTTTATCAAACATCTGTCTTACACGTGCCCTCCTAATGTCAAACCCACTTCAGTGTTTATATTTTCACTCACAGCTGATTTCAGCTTGCATTTCCTTTTGTTTCAACTCAATGTTTTAAAAAGTGATGGGAAATGAAAAGATGAATATGTGCTTCCTGTTTGAATAACTGTAACCGATAACAGTTGTTTGTTTTGATTAGTTATTAGCCGTTTGATTGTTCCTTTTCTGTCAAATTTCTAAGTTTTGTCATAAAAAAGTTATTATCCAAGACTAAAAGATATTTAAATCTATAAATACAGGTTTGAAGAGTATTTCTGCTAATTCTTTTTGTAAAATATGACACAAAGAAATAGAAAGTCGTTGAAAGCAGATTCTATGAATAAAAAACGATGGTGTGAAAATCGAAGTATGAACTCTATTACTTCTAATATTACTAACGTTTCAAGTAATTCACCCAGGATAAACAATCTTTCGTGTATAAAAAAATATGAAAGTGATCTCAAAACTAAATATATTTTTGTTGACTTTGAACAATTGCAAAAATTATTTGCAACAGTAAAATGTTCTACGTGTGAAAATCAAAGTTTGGTTTTGAATTCTTGTGGTAAAAATGGTTTTTAGGTAATTATCTGTTTAAAAACTTTTTCATGTGATTTATGAATTATATTGATATTATTTAGATTGCATTCTACTTAAGAAAGAGTTTTTTTTACTAAATTAATATATTTATTACATTGTATTTTTTAAACAATTTCAAAATTTTCAGTTTTTCAGAAATTTAATTTTTTTATTGCACTTATTAATTAGTGGTTTATTCATACATAAATAGCCATATTTATGCTACTAAATAGTTTTATTTAATATTATATGAATAAGTAAGCATACATAAAAAATATGGAAGAGTTTTGATCATATTTAAAAAAGTTATAAGCTAATGAAATCTTTAAAGTTAATTATCAAAGTTCGTGTTTTTTCGTATTTTTAATATCTTCAAATTGCTAAGGCGTTGTTAAATATGCATGAAATTGTTTGATTTTTTTTTAAAGTGAACATTATATCATATGTAAGAGATGTAAGGATCGGATTTGCAATATGTTGAATACATTTTTATAAAAAAATTCATATATGTGATAAATCATGTTTTTTTCCACGTTTTCATGTAAGATTTTGGTTTTAATTTTTTTTTCAGAAACTTATAAGTTTAAACAAAATCCAATCCTTACACTTATTCACTATATTACTATTGATATGATATAAAAAAACCAAGTCAAAATCTTGAAAATTAAAATAGTAGTAGCATTTTAAAATTAGTTGAAAAATTTTAACTTTTTTTAAATTAAAAAAAAAATTATGTTGTTTTTTCTGTTTTTTTTACATTAAAGTATTTGTATTTAGTATACATTTCATAATAAGCAAAAATTATTTGCTTAAAGTGGATAGCAAATTTTTTTAGTTTAAGGTGCCGAGTCCCCTTAAAATGCTGCATAGTTTCTTCATGAATTTCAGATTTAGTTTTGGATTCAACTGGATCCGTTATCCCATAATATCCAGCTTCCACAAATCAGCAACGGAACAATTGTTCCAAAGTGATGAAATAATCATAGCAGCCTTATTTGTTTCATATTTAATACTTGGAATTTTTCCCATTAGAGTCCATCCCAAATGGGTTTTTACCGCAACCGGACCACTTTCTAAAACTTTAATATTTCCGGTGAGTAATTTTCCGGCCACATCAGAACCAATCAATAATTTAATTTCATTTTCGGTTTCACATGAGCTATTTTCAACATCAGAAATTTTAATGCCAGATTTATTTAATTCTGATAACCAAGGCCTATTTGGCACTTTTCGTATTTTAGAACAAATAACAGGAACATCTAAAACATGCATATCACATTTATAACTATTGTCTATGCTACTTAAGTGAATTCTATATTTATTATGCTTTGTTTCACTTGTTTCAACATTACCAAATAATGTGTGAATTAATTTAATTTCACCAATACTTTTATAATTCAAATATTTAATTACATTTCGTGATAAATAGGAGCGTTCTGATCCTGTGTCAATAACTCCACGCACGATTTTCTCTTTTCCATTGTGCTTTATACGGACACTCAAAGTTTGGAGTAACACAGTAGGATTCGAACCTCGAGTAGTTAAAACAGTGTCACTACTCCCTGATTCATGTGTATGACTTTCTAACGACACATTACCACCTTCTTTAAAAACATTTTGACATAATATAAAAAAATGTCTTTTACCACAATTCGTGCATTTAATTTTAGAGTTACAATTGCGTGAAATGTGGTTTTTCTTCAGGCAAACAAAGCAAGCTCCTTTTTTCAAAATTAAGTTACGTTTCTCATCAAAAGAAAGCGAACTAGCTTTAAAACATTTTTCTGATAAGTGACGCTTGTCACAAAATATACATATGTCTTCACGTTTTTTAACTAAATTCTTATTAGACTTATTATTTATAAATAAATCTGTGGCAGTTGGCATTTAATTATATTCATTACTAGCGGCCTTCGCCCGCTACGCTGGTCGGTTTATCTAAAGAAATCTTGAAGAAGTAGTTAGATAAGGTTCAGACATACATTAAAAAAAAAAGCAAGTCGATCATTCAAAAAACGTTGGGAAATATCAAATATTTACTGTAATTTTTTAAGAAAAACAAAGTTTCGAAAAAAAAAATTAAATCGAAAAAAAATTACACTGACATATTAATGCAAGGAAATTTTCCCAGAGAGAAAATTCGCCTTGAATACAATATTTCAAATTCTTTTAATTGCTTATAGGCGTTAATGCCAACATAGTGAAAAAAAATTCCATGGTGTGAATCGAACCCGGGCCATCAGTATGGCGCACTGACGTTCTACCGACTAAACCACATGGAACGACAGCCAGCTTGAAACTTTCTCATACTTAAGTAGACTGGCGAAAACATAACGATAGCGCGTTTTAAAATCGCACAGTGACATCTATTGGATTTTATATGTACTAAAAAACGTTATGTACTAAAAAACGTGAGCAGCGCACCTAATAGTTTCTTTTGTTTCTTTTTGTTACTTTTTTGTCTGTTGTCCGATTTTGATGAAACAAAGCCTATACACTGCCCGGGAGTGTGCATTCTTCATTAGTGAAAACCGCATACAAATCCATTCAGTAGTTATAACCTCGAACAAACAGACAGACAGACAGACAGACAGACAGACAAAAAATTCAAAAAATTTTTTTTTGTGTTTCATTGGTTTTCTTTTATCGCCCTGATTCCATTTTTGTCAATTATCTTCAATGTACAGACACACCGGGTCCTACTGTTTTATTATATGTATAGATTACATTTGCTATATTTCTTTAGGTTTTCAAAACCAAGATTGGAATGAGCCAAAAGAACCCGCTCTTCCGCAATTACTTCATTTTAAAAAAAATCAAGGATAGAATTTAATTGGTTCTTACCTTGAGCAGTCTTCTCACGCTGTCTTTCCCAGATTTTTAATATATCATAAAGGTAGACAAGATTCTACAAGTGGAAAAAGTATGCTGGCATATTTCTCTTCTGTGACACCTAAGGATTCTAGAGACCTAAGTTTTGTCTCTAGATTATCATATAACGACGATAAATTAAAATTCTTGTTTGATGATCGATTATTATTTAAGACTAATTGAAGAAGGTCTCTAACATATATCTCAATAAGTGTATCTTCTCTGCCGAACCTTTCTTTAAGATGTAGAATTACTTTTGGATAATTATCAGCAGAAACCGGATAACTATTAACTATCTGTGCTGCTTTGGATTTCGGCGTTATCGCCTGAAAAAGATAAACAAATTTCAAATGGTCATCTAAAGTGGTGTCTTCATGAATTTTGCTGAATGAATTCCAAAAGGTTAACCATAATCTTGCATCGCCATCAAACGGCTGTAAACTTATTTCTGGTAAGCGAAGTGGTCGGGACAACGTTCTTTCAACATCTGTATAATTCTGCGATCGGAGTTGTTCTTCGATAGGTTTCACCAAAAATGTCTTTACTTTTTGCTTTTTAGCAATAAATTTTTCTGTATACTCCTCGCATGCTTCAAATTCTTTAGAATAATCTTTTTCTACAACTTTCTCTGTCAACATAAAATTCAAAATTTCTTCATCTACAGCTCGCAATCTTGTGCTTTTATCTTCCAGTTGACACACTAAATTCTCTATTAAATTAGCATCTGGAGTTGCGTCGTTTAAAACTTCATTTAAAGCATTATACGTTTTCGTAAATCCAGCTCTAAGAGGAGTTCTTTTGATTTTCAAAGCATCCATTTTTTTTTCAATGACAACTTCCGATAACAAATAAAAAACAGTTACTTTTCACACGTCCCTGTTAGTTCGGACGCCACATATCGCAAACAATGCGAAATCGAAGCTATAAAATCTGCCCGAAAATATAGACATCGTCGTTTTACTTTAAACGTGTGAAAAATAATTTAAATATCTTACAAATAAACGAAGTTTCAAAACATTTCACATAAAAACTTAACACAAACTTTATTCCAGAATAATTCTACTACTTTTTTCATTTTTCTTGATCATCTGCGAAAAATAAAACTATGACCATGGAGTGACTATGAGAGTGTGGACACCAAAGTAATTACAAATATTAATGTAATTCGCGACACAAATGTGCACAGTGTATAATAATGGATCATATACTACTTCAACTCCAGTGAATTTCCTCTGCGTCAGCTATTAGAGAAGTCGATGTAAAACGTTATAATCTACATGAAATCACTGGATCAATAAGAAAATCTTTGTCTACGAACTATTCACTTCCTATTGCAATGTTTTATAAAATAGATAATAATTTTGAAAAATTATTTTCTCAAATTAAGTAAAACATACTCAGAACAGACTAAAAATTTCATTCGGCTATTGCAAAGCTAATTCATAAGGAAAGCTATTTCTCAGAAGAAATGGGAAATAGGAATTTAGAAAACATCTCGCACAAAAAAACAGCTCATAAAGCGAACAAAATTTTCCGCTTTATATAAGCACAGATTGGCAATCAGAGTCTATAGATTCACTCAGAAAATATATAATCAAAGTTTATACCGCGGGATATTTTACACCAAATGTAATACGCACCTAAGGAATAGGTCTAAAAACTTATTAGAAATTACTCGAGTACGAAACAACACAGGAAATGGCATAAAACAAATGCTAAAACTTCTTTCGAAATATTGTTGCTTTACACGCAAATTTTGTTTGCAATCCTCTGTGACGATCGTCATAATATTAAACTGCTAGCATCTCAAAAGATATCCAATGTAATAGGTACAGTAAATGATGACATACTAGAAATTGAATTCATACAATCAATTTTTAGGCATATCATTATATGTATAATCAAATTGATTGAAAAAATGCTCTGGTAACAGAACTCCCAATCCTAATGTAGTAATTATATGAAAATTTAATGAAGATAATAGACTGCTGAATAGGTTCAATTAACAACATACCTAATACATTACTCAGCTTCCTCTTCTGATATACAAGGTATAAAAATATACGTGCAACAGGTCACACCTGTAGCATCCAATGCCAGTGAAAACAAAGGGGTAAAACCACTTTGATACATAGAAAACTTATGTTCTTCTTCGGGGAAAAATAATTTAATACATTTATAAAACACTGGGCCTAGATTGCTAGGGTGGCTGAGACGGATGGGATATGAAATGTAGCCACATCTACGAGTTATATGCAGAATAGTTCTGAAAGCAAATAGGTAAGAAATGCATTCAAAACAACATTTCGTTGTGTGCTCCAATAGAGAGGTAACGGTGGTTTTTACTAAATTTTGTCAGATTTGCTCCAATTATACAGACTACAGATATTGTTTTATAGTTCAGATTTGTTAAGCAGATAAATATAAAGGTTTAAGCAACACTTTTAAAAAATAATCAGCTCTGTAGGAGTTTTTTATTTTTTTGAAAAAATGTTAAAAATTGACAAATTTTACCGAAAGTTTTAATTTTTAGAGCAAAAGCGCAGATTCAAGCCATTTTTTTCAGCGGTAAAATTTCACGCAGTTGATGTACTAGTATAAAGGCAACTTTTGGCACCTACCCGTTTTTGATTTTTAAAAAATAATTTTTTTCGCTCCACCCTATTATACACAATTCTAAGCTTACCCAATGCAAAATGTTTCACAGCGACAAATAGAATTCTGAATTCAAATGAGTACTTATAATCGATTAGAGTCTGTACATTCTCTCACAAAGTACTATGTATTATAAGTTTATGCCCAGGACAGTTCACCATCAAATATTGTTCACGTATAAAATAGGGATCTAAAAGTTAATGCGAAATTACATGGCTACACTCTTAAAATGAAAAAATGGATTTGGATTCTCAGGAAAGAGCTGTAATTTATTGGATCGTGAATGAGATGTTTATAAAATGTGTCACTCTTCTTGTTTTAAATCGCTTTTTTAAACCACTCATCTTGATTTAAATTGCTTACAAATAATTCGCTACTCCAGTTGTTTCAACTCTTCTTGAGAAGCTTCCTTTCAAAACGTGAGATGAGCGAATTTCGGCTCAATTTGAATTATTTTTTGGCTGACATTTTAAGAGAGTACGATAACACTTAGAAAACAGTATAAAACTAATGAAAAAAAAAGTTATTTACAACAATGGTTGCTCTACACGTGCAGGACAGCAGGACGTGAGAGAATTCCCATTGCAATTCTCTCTGACGATCACCAGCAATCACATTAAACAGCTGGCTTCTCAACATATAAAAAATGCAAAAACAGAATAAATGATGGCATACTTATAGTTGAAATACTTGAAATCATCTTTGAAGCAGGTCATTACGTAAAAAAAATATGATTGACTGAAAAAAATGTTGTGGTAACAGAACCTCCAATCACTTTCATCAACTGGATGTAAGTTTGATAAAGATAATCGATGGCCGAATAGGTCCCTTTAATAATATTCTCGTACATTACTCTGCTTGCCATTTTTTTGTATAAGCTGTAAAAATATATTTAAGATAATCACAGCAGCATGTGGATACAAAGAACAGATAAACTAGGTAGATGCATCGAAAACATACCAAATTTTGATAAAGAAAATCACAAATCAATATATAAATAAAACACTGTACTAAGATGATCGAATAGTTGAGACGAGTGGTATTTGAAATATAGCCACCTCCACGACATATGTCCAAGGTAGTTTTCAAAAGAAGAGCTGTATTAAAAACAACAATTCAGTGTATGTCCCAATAGAGTGGTAATGCCGTTTTCTTACTAAAAGTTGTCTGTTTTGCTCCAGCTATACGGAATAAAGATATCGTTTTATAGTTTAAATATGTTAAGCAGATGAATATAAAGATTTAAGTAACACTTTTAAGCAATAACCAGTTCTGTAGGAATTTTTTTTATTTTTTTCAAAAAATGTCAAAAAATGACAAATTTTACCGAAATATTCGATTTTTGGAGCAAAAGCGCTGACTTAAGCCGTGTTTTTCAGCGGTAAAATTTCACACAGTTGATGTACTACTATAAAGGCAACTTTTGGCACCTACCCGTTTTTGATTTTTAAAAAATATTTTTTTTCGCTCCACCCTAGTGCACATGTATATCTAGTGTGTATGTTAATGTTACGTACATATCGGGTATTAGGAATTAAAATATGGATGTCAAAGAAATGTGAAGAAAAATTATAAATTTTTAGAATGTATGAAGGATTTTTTTTATATAGCTACAAGTAACTTGATTTTAATATTAAACAATACTTACATGTTTATATTGGTTATGTTGCCATGAACAAATATAAAGCCTGTAAAATTTCTTCTTGAACTTGTTTATAAAACATTTTTGTAACATTTTTGTAACATTTTCCATTTAAATATCACTTACACGCTATAAAGAGTATAGGTTTATTGTTTTAAAAATTGAAAAAAAATGTCGTATTTTTACGTTTCAGTCATGGGAGATTTGAAAAAGCTGTTAAAAGAATAACGTTTGCTTGTCTGTGTGTGTGTGTGTCTGTAAACGACCCGAACAAATTAAGATACAGACTTGAAAATCGCTATGTAATTAGCCCGAAATAATGAGAAATAAACCTATTGAATTTTAGTAACCTTGATTAACCGAAATATTTTTTTGTTTACTTTAAAAATAATTATTCTGATAAAAGGTACATAAAAAATTTCGAAATTTTTTATGTTAAGGAGTGAGTATAAAAGACAATAAAAAAATATAAATTTCTATAAAGAATGAATTCGATCGGATAACTATTTGCCAAGGTATTTTTATTCATACTGTCCACACTCTTCGATTTTTCATGACACAGTATTTTATTCAAATTTTAATTGAAATAATTATTTTAATTAAAAATGAGACACTTAATCGGACTGATAAAGCAGTTACTTAATAGGATTATTATTTGTGGAGTTATAAGGAAGTTTTGTTATGTTTATTTTTTTTTACCGCAATTTAGCAATAGAGCATTTAAAGTTTACAACGTCATCAAGAAAAGATTTTAAACGTTCTATCGACGGAACGTATTGACAATGAAGATATTATTTTAGAAATCGAATTTTCATAATTATTATGCACTTCCATGTTGGATAAGTATTACAGTGATCCCAACGAGTATTTTTTATTCAGAAGTTTTCTTAATATTAGTGAAGAAAGACTTCCAGAGACAGAACTTTCATTGACAGCGGCAGTGACAGCATTAGTTACCTTTTTTTTAAAAAAGAAAATAGAGATATTCTGCTTCCGTTCTTTGCTATTTTTGTGGTTTATACATGTTTCTTTTATTAAAGTAGATTGAATACCCCTTCTTTCAATGCGTTTTCAATTTTAAAGTAACACCTCGATTATCGACTAATTTTTCATACATGGATCAAAGAACTTTTGTAGTAAAAATGAACAAAATTTATTAAAGGTTTTTAATAGAATGAAATCAAATTTTCCAATTTGCGAACAAATGCCCAGACAGAGAATCGAACCCAGATCCTTGGCTTATAAGTCGTGTGGTTTATCTTTTTTTTAAGCTAACTGGTTGAGCATTTTTCACTCAGATAACAATATTAGTATTAACATTTGGTCTGTCATTTAGACAGCTCAACAGAATAAACCGCAGATAAAGGAACTCCATATAAACAATGGGTTCTTAGATATACAATTAATTTAACACAATCAAATTGATTGGTAAAAATACATGATAATAAGATATGAAAAGATCATATTATATCGTTACCAACCAATTTTGTTGTGTAAAAATAATTGTTTTTTATAGGTCATTGTGACACGTTGACAAGATTTATAAGTATTATTATCTTTACTCGTATGGTTCAGAGATTTTTTGACATCTGTTGTATTGAATATCTGCAAAACGTCTTGCTTGTCTAATGTGTATGACAGGTGGATTCAGTAAAAAATAGTATTTAGAAATAATAAACCTCAAGCTTATTATCAAACGAAAACTTATTATGTATAAACAAAAAGTTTTTATGTTTTGTTAAATTTAAGTAATTTACTTAAAGAACATACTATCTCAGCTAATGAACATTCCTTTCATATTTTATTAGCTCGGCTAACGAAACTGGATTTTTTGTACTAAAATTTCTCTTTAAAAGAAGTGAGATTAGATACATAGTGGAGAAATTTTTTTGGTTAAAGAACATAATTACTAGAAGGAATATGCTCATTAAACATTTTATATTCACTTATTTTTATCCATGAAATTTTATAGGGCGCATAAATTAACTTCTTTAAAAAATCTTTCTATTATCTAAAAGAAGCGCTCTGTACTTATGGAAGAATTATTCATTTCTTTTTATTACATAAATTCAGTGAAAAGGAGAAGTCATACACTAATTTCTATTTGTATACGTTGCTATCAAAGCTCTTTTCGTCGATTATCATTTTTAATTTCTTAACACACTTCGTAAAAAGACGCTTTGGAAAAATTTTAAAAGTTCGTTTAAAACTTCACTCAATTAAATATTCTTTTGTTGAATTCTTTGAAAATTCTTTTGTTTAGAAGAGGGTTTTTTTAAGCTTGGTGATAAACATAGAGTTAAGTATTCTTGGTTGCTCAAAAGGAAATCTTTCTAAATTTTTCGCTAGTGTTATTTTGTCAATTAAATTACGAAGTTGTAAATAACTTATTTAAAAACACTGTGTTAGAATACAGATTCCTAAAAAACAAATGTAGAATTTCAAGAGTCATATCCCTTCGCGTTATACAGCAACAAATTTCTTTTGTGTATACTGCTTAATTATTTATTTCTCGTTCTATTTGTTGTGGTAATGCATTACGTATGTGAAATTAAAGTATTTTAATTGGAATTTATACCTCAGAATTTATAAAAGACTATCTAACTAAACTAAACTGATTCAAGAAAAATTCGGACTGTTTTCCTTAAAATTATAGGATAAAATTCTGTATGATTTAAAATATTGTTACAATTTGCGAGTATGTTATGTAGCATTAAAAAAAAGAAAAAAAGAAAAAAATCGCAATAATTATTTAGAAAATAGTGAGCTGAAATTCTAATATCAGATTTCAGTTTTGTATTGTTTGTACATAGTTACTTTGTTACAAGTTTGAAGTATTCAAAAAAGGTTATCTTTGTAAGTCTATGTACATAAATATGTACACCTGTGTATCTAGATGCATCCTAAAACATGAGCAGAATAAACAGTGTGGCCAATGTTACGTGTTAGATCTGTGTAATTATTTGATTATTAGCATTTTCGCTTGTAAAGAATCGGTTGTACAGAAAAGCATATAAAGAACAGAATTAAAAATATTTTTTTTTTCAAATCATGCATGCATACATTCGAATCATTCACGATTCTCAAAATCATTCTTTATCATCAGAAACAAGAGAAGCCACTATATTTTTTTTAAATTAAAAGCAACATGTATAAAAACTGTTCTGCAGCCACTGACTTTCAGAAACGTTTATTTGCAGTTTTTGCATTGTGATAATACGCAGCGGAGGTTTTTTTCCTTTTCTTTTTTTTGAGATTATCTATTCTCAAATAAATATTTTCATGAACAACAAACATGTGTTACAGATAAAATTATAAATTGAAATTCACATTAAAATTAACACTATTTTCTTAATATGCATGCATATATTCAGTGACGCAGCTGACAAATTTCAATTGAGATTAATCTCTTAAATATTGATTTTACAATTTGATAAAAGTAATTAATATAATTTAAGAACTATTTGAATGCAGATTCTTTTGAGATTTTATAGAGTTATTTAATGAAGATCATCAAAACATATTGAAAAAACATATCAGTAAATAATCACAATTATTCGGCAAGAAAACTTTGCAAAAATCGATTGATTTTTTCTTATTTATAACTCTAATATTTTTTAACGCAACATATTTTTTATGCCAAAAAAACAATACTAAAATTACTAGTTAAAATATAATTTTGAAACGTATCAAAACGATATTTTCTTATTGACATCATGTCAGGAATTAAAAGCCGAAGAAATCACCAAAGATCACTATCTACAATCAGTCTCTTTGATTCTGCTCATTTCAATGGTTTAAGCACTAAATTCGATTACGTATCTTAAATTTAGGATTTATTTATATTTTATAGCTTTATTTATTGTTTTGATTTCTTTAGAAATTACAAACTAAAAACAAAAGAGGGGCTATTTATTTTAATTTAAGAGAAAACGGATTTCTCTTTAGCATTTGTCTACACGGAATAGATTAAAATAAATCAATAAAAGTAATTTTAAGACAATGAAAAAAACATAAATTACGATGCACTTTTCAGACAAATTGTGATACAATAAAACACACATACAACATTAAATATGCCGGCATTCAACTTCTAAAAGTATGTACAAACATTCTACAATAAAACCAACTGGAGTGAAAGATTAGCCATAGCCAGGAATCGAACCTAAAACAACATCATACCACGTCGTTGCTTTACCAATAAACAACTCCGGATGATACCTTGATTTGCAGTTTTCGCTACTAAAAGAAGCTGAGGAAAATCATCAGTCTGTATTAGACAGCCAGGATAACAGGACAACTATGAATAGATTTACTATTCCTTCGATCTACATAATATATTAAAACCCACATAAACAGATAAATAATGATTCCTGGATTTGGCTAACTTTTCGCTCCAAGTAGGTATATGATATTTATGTATGTTTGCATCTAGAATTATTTGTATATATCTTTAAATCGTGACATAGTTTTCCAACAACATTAATTTGAAAATGTTTTTTTTTCTTTCTAATCAATGACACAAAAATTAAAACTATTCAGTATTTAAAAGTTTGAAAAAAGGCAATAAAAGTTAATCAATGTTAATGTTAATCGTTTGGTGTTGCCACCGTCAAAATGACGTAAGCGTAACGCAGGACACGTTTGTTCTTTGCAATATAGATAGATTGCTAATTTGTTCATATTGTTTTATTTATTTATTGAAAAAAGCCTTTATATTATGTACTTTTTACAGTATTTTCACGTCATAGAAAATATCGATACCATGAAATACCACTTTGTCATAGATGAACTCCATTATTCAGCACTTTGCTATATTGTGCATCAAATATAGTAACTTTTTCACTTTGTTTCATACTTTAAAAATAAAATAATAATAATTATTATAAAATCTTTAATTCTACAAACGTAAATTTACAGAAAACTGTATTGTTGCAAAAAAATTTTATCTATACTCTGTACAAAAAATATCTAAATCTGCTCATTTAATTTTTGTAAAGCTACAAAAATCGGTAGCTTTACAAAAAGTGATCTAAAAAAACAGTAAACCTTCTAAAATTAAATCTTTAACGCGATTTGCAGTTACATAAAAAGTTGTTTACATCCCAGTTTATTGAAAATTTTTAGTAACCATACTGAGTATGTGGCGTTACATGATTTTTTGTTGTTGATACTGTATAAAAAGTTCTAGAAATCCAAGCTCCCTAGAAAAATTCTAGTTACTTTACAGATTATATATGATGTATATATATATATATATATATATATATATATATATATATACTGTGCAATACAGGAAATTTTTTACATATATTTACCATATCTACTTTTTAAAAATAACTTCATACATTAATATTCTTTGAAACCTGTTTAAACTGCGCATTACACGAAAAATAACTGCCTGTTCATAACATGGCGTTTTAAAAGAATTTAAACGAGCATTGCAAGAAATATACTTTTAATTTTTTCATAAAATGCTTACTTTATAAATAGTTGTTTTGTTTAGAAAATTTAACTATTTTGGAACAAATATTTAGAATCTTTCACATGAATTTTAATTGAAACAAATCCTTTTTTTCAATTGAACAAATGTTCACATATGTTAAACAATAGCCCCACCAGTGGCCGAGAAGTTCTGACCTCTCAACTGATAGACGGCAGGTGCTGCGTTCTAACCCAATCGAGGCTGTCGGCCTAACCGTTCGGAGTTTTCGTGGTTTTCTTCGAACCTTGCGTAAATACGGGTTAGGTTCCCTTAGAAAGACCCCCAAGAAGGGCACCCCTCTGGTCCTATATCCATAGTGTAGATAATCGGACGACAAAAATAAACCAAACCATTAAACATTAATTAATTTACTCAATACTGCATTATCAAGATCCTTCTTTTTTTTTCCTTTATAAGTGCATGCTTAAAAATATACTCATGTAATGAACTTTTTACAAACATCATAATGACTTAGGGAATAATTAATACTATATAAAAATTAATATAGAAATAAAAAATGTAACTACTTTTACAAATATAGTAATGAATAACGAAAGAAATGACTATCAAAGGATCCATTTAACCTCTTCAGACCTGAGCATAAAATAACTGTACAAATATATATTTATTGCTATTGCATAATCGAAATGACACCATAGACGACAGAAAAAGTCATTTTTATGAAATCAATACTTTACGGGACTGGTAATTTAGGTTTGCAAATATGGATATAAAAGTACAAATCCCCTTAAAATATCAGTTTATCTATCAGTAATATAAATTTACACAATAACAAAATTAAGCTCTTTAAACACGTAAATGATCGGCAAATCTTCAATTTTTTACTTTCTTCTATCTTTACAAGAAGAAAGTATTGGATTCATGAAAATTTTCGACTTCCGGTTCTCGAAGGATTTATACGTTTTAGAAGGTCCTGAACACGTTTTGACTATTTTTAGAAAATGTCTGTCTGTGAGTCTGTCCGTCTGTCTGTCTGTGAGTCTGTGAGTCTGTCAGTCTGTCTGTCTGTGAGTCTGTCTGTATGTGACAAAAAATTTGTGGGCGCTCTATCTCAAGAACTAATGCTCGAAATTTAATAAAATTTTATATTCAGTTAGACCTTGATATGAATTAGTGCCTATTGGTTTTTGGTGAAAATTGGCCTGCAGGTGGCGCTGCTATACTACGTTTTTCATGATTTTCAACATTGCTATATCGCAAGAACTAATGCACAGAATTTCACCAAACTTCAGATTCTGTGACCCCTTGATATACATAGACGTTGATTAGGTTTTGGTGTGAACTGCTCAATAGGTGGCGCTGCTATGCTACGTTTTTCATGATTTTCATGATAGCTATATCTCAAGAACTAATGCACAGAATTTCACCAAACTTCAGATTCCGCGATACCTTGAGATACATAGCCGCTGATAAGGTTTTGGTGTGAACTGCTCAATAGGTGGCGCTGCTATGCTACATTTTGCACGATTTTTGCGACAGCTATATCTCAAGAACTAATGCAGAGAACTTCATCAAATTTTAGATTCTGTTACACTAGAATATATAACGTAATTAGACGCTGATTGCATTTTGGTATTAACCTTGCAACAGGTGGTGCAGATATACTGCATTTTGCACGATTTTTCCGATAGCTATATCTCATTAACCAACGCACAGAATTTCATCAAACTTCAGATTTTGTTATAAAATGACATATAACATAATTACACGATGATTACGTTTTGTTATAAATCTTTTCAACTGATGGTTCTGCTGTGCTATATTTTACTCGGTTTTTTTAAACTAGCTATATCTCAAGAACTAATGCATAGAATTTCATCAAACTTCATATTCTTTTACACCATAACATAATTAGATGCTTTTTTACATTTGGCATAAATTGTCAAGATATGGTGTTGCTGTGCTACGTTTTCAAATTTTTGGTTATAACTATATCTCAAGAACTAAAGTACAAAATTCCATCAAATTTCAGATTCATTTAGGTCTTGACATAAGTTGTTGCTTATTAGGTTTTAGTATAAATAACCCAACATGAGGCATTACTAACTCATTTTCTCAGAATATTAATTAAATTTTGCGTTTTAGTTTTTTCGGATACCAGAATCTCATTAGGCTAGGTCAAATGTTCGAGGTAATTCGATAGTGGGTAAGTTAGGGGTCACCACTTTTTTTTTTTATATTAAAATGTACTTATCAGATAGAAGAAAGTTTTGGGATTGACACATCCAAGTAGTTTTTATTGTAAAGCATTTAAGTTAAGTAATTATGAATATTTCTTACTTTCATGGCCACGATGAATTGAAGTTATTTTCAAAACTCGGATGAAAAAAATATTTATGATGTGATATTCATCAGTGCTGACATGTTTTGATTTTATTTTAAAGCAACAAACATTCAGAAATATATAAATAAAGTAAAAATGCAAAATATTCGAACTGTTTAGTTTTTATGAAGAAAAGAATGGAGGTACACATTTGTGTACCTCAGGTCTGAAGAGGTTAAAATGCACCATCTACAGATTTATACATAGTAAGATTAGTGCAATAAAAGTTATTTTCAAAATCAGACGTTCGTTTGTTTATTATATTTTAATTTTATACAAAAAATCATAATTTTTCTATCCAATTAAAATACTTAAAAATAAGTGTGTATAAACTCATGTAGTTGTTCCTTGGCATAAGCAAACTTAAGTGAGATAAAAAATTAACTGCGCAAAATTTGATTTTTTATGAATAAAGAAATATGTATCTTAAATTAAAGACTGGAGTCTAATAATAAAAAATCTTTTATCCTTAACTGAAATTATGTAAATTATAATATTGTTTATTGTATAATATAATGATTTTAATTTATTAATTATAATATAATTTAGAACAATGTTTCAGAAAATTATACCAAATAACATTTTTTGAAATTATATTTGTTCCGGTGATCACTATTGATAAATTTAAAATTAAATGGATGTTTAGTTAATTATGAACTTTAAGATTATCTCATATTTTTAAACAAAGGATAAATAGACCAGAACATCCGTTTAACATATAATGCGACCCACTACAAATATCCGTGTCTGAGTTTGAATTCGAAGCTTAAATCATGTACGCTAATGACACCTGGTGCATGTAAAATCCGTCGTGGGTGCAAAGTCCTCCAAGTTATCTTTGAATTGTACCTCTGGAGGTGCCTTGCCAGGTGAAGGTCTCGTCATCTGATCAAGGCTCTAAATTACGAGACCATCTTGCGAAGCCATTTGCAGTTCATCATTTATTGCCGCTTCGCGGCAATTAGGCGGTCGTCCGCCCCGATTCCAGGTATCTAACCCGTCATGCTGAGATTATTAACTCGGCAGGTAGGGGCCTGGTCATCGGTTAGAAAGAAAAAATTCAAAGGTTAACTCTTGTCCAGTATCCTGAAACAAATGACCAAGATTTTTACTTTACCCTTTTTTTATAATTATAACAATATTTATATATAAAATCATAGAATAAAGGTATTGTATAACATATTTTGATATGTACTTATCTATTATCAGGGGTCCTCGAAACCTTTTACGTATAAAACAGACACCCTCGGAGTTATTTAAATTAATTTCTGGAACTTCCTTTTTTTAAAACTGACAGTAATTTCACGAATGTTCTCAAACGTAATTATACCAAGTTTGATGGAAATTGGTCCAAACCTTCAAATTTTTATAAAAAAAAACATTCAATCAAGGATTGAATTATATATATATAAATTAATAGAGATATAGGAAATGTTACTACATTTTGTTTTGCCTATTATGTAACTCTAATAAATATGTATTATTTTTGTTTTGCTTATTTCAAAATATGGAGCATACAAGTATTAAACTCTTCTAAACTCTTAGGTTACGATGCTATCAAGAAAAAAAAATATTTCTTTGATATGAAGATTTCAATAAAAAGCTTTTATTTCATTTACATTTGAAAATTCCAAAAAACTGAAAATAAAAATTCTCACGAGTACAAAATTGGACTTCTTTTTTAACGATTAATTGATTTTTTAATTTTTATTTTTTTTTAATTTTATTCGAGAGTTTTTAAAATCTGAAATGATAATTAAATATTTTCCACAGAAATAGTTATTAACTTTTGAATTTTACATTTCGGAAATCTCTCTAAAAATGTAACTTAATTTCCGATAAGAGAGATGAAATCGGAATAAAATAGAAAATAAGAAAAAAGAAAGTGATTCGTCTTCATTAAGTAAATGTTGTACAAAAGGGAATCATTTAATGAAAAACGCTTAAAACTCTTAAAGAATTGCATTTTTATAGTACCTAAAATAATAGCTTTAGGTGTAACTTTGGACGAATAATCTCCAATATTAAATTTCTGGATCATATTAAAAAGGAATGTGGATATTAAAACAAATGATAAATCGCGTATTAAATATTCAATAAAATATATAAATAAATGTACATAAGGTACCCTGGGGTAATAACGCCACGTTAAGGTTCTACCAATTTTCACGGGTCAGTTTTAGTTTGTATTTTTCAAACAAATATATGATTTGACACAGCAACTCTTTGACTATCTATATAAAAATAATAATTTAACAGATATGAATACATAAAATGTAATGGCGTGATTTCTTGACCAATGCTATTTGGCGTTATTACCCACCTATATGGGTAATAACGCCATGCAAACAAAACTATGAAATAAGTTGAAATAATTGCATGTAGATTGCCCAATTCTAAAAATACAAACTCTCAGCTCTAGAAATTGACAAATTGCATCCTAAGCTATTGAAAATGTTCAATTTTTTTGTGAAAGTGTAAGAAAAATAAAGGTGTGGTGTGTGTGGGGGGGGGGAGGATGAGGCAAAATAATATCAGACCGTGAGCTTCTTTTTGCTTAAAAAGGACTGCTTAAAGAGAATTATTAGAATTATTGCACAGTTTTAACTGTGTTTACTTGAATCAGTATTTAGGATGTAGCTCGGCCACTGTAGGGAATCCACCGGGGTAAAAATTGCAAGGATTGGTGTTATTACCCCGTTATAGTTATTGCGCTGTTCCTTTTAAATTACAAATTATCTGGAGAAGATATCCAAAATCTTCAACAACATTTTGAAAGTCCATGAAATGTACTACAAATTTATGTAATTAACATATATTTCCGGATAAAAAAAATAGTCTTCACATCACAAATCGTATCTCGCAAATTTTAGATCAAGCGTTATTTTTAGCTGCTTGTATAAACAATAACACTTAAAAATGAAACAAATTAACTTGAAGCTGTTTTTTGCGATTTATATGACTCAAAACAGTTCTGCGCAGAGCACATGGGTGTGTGTCATTTACCAGATTATTTCATAATTATGCAAAATATTAGCACTTGGCGTTATTACCCCGTATGGCGTTATTAACCCAGGGTACCTTATATTTTAAACAACTAACATATCTGTGCGAACGTTGCTGTAATTTTAGAAATTGCAACAGCAGACGACCAAATTAAACTTTTATTTACTTGTATTGTGATTTTATAAATTTTCCCTATATATTGAATATTTTTAACTCTGGTGTATATCAAATCGAAAAAAAAATATTAGTTTGCATTGCAATTTGCTTTAAAACTGAACAGCAATTCATTCATTTTTTTATAGTTTTTAAAATTATTTTGAAAGCATGTTTTTATTAAATATATTTCTATCCTTTGCAGACAGAAGATTACGAAAGGCAAGCATGTTTACCCATTTTAAATATTACAAATTAAATAGTTCAGCATTCAGGCTTATATCTCATAACGAAATTTGAACTTTACCAATTAATAAATAAATAAAAATATGCATAAAATACGAATATGAGACATTTACACAAACCACGTTTAATTTTTTCATGCCGAAAGAAATGTTTTCTAGTATGATGTCGGAAAAACAAATGAAAAAAAAAATTTAAATTATTTTGTGCATCATTCACTATAAAGAAGGCAAAATTTTCTTCATTTAGGATAATATAATAAAACTACGGATTAAAATGTACAATATCCTTTTCCGAGTATAACATATCTGAAAAATGTTTTCTATATTTAGAAAATTCAGATTTCAATATACAGGCTTAGTCTAATTCATTCAGCGGTAATTAAGCTGTGTGCATATAAGAGATAAATGACCTACAAAGGCGAGTTATACATGACTATATGAAGTTCCCTACAGTTACCAAATTTAAAGGCCCACCACGTGCTTTAATTGAAGGACCACATTACTGCTGATGTCAAAGACATTGACAAAAACTTACTATTGAAGGTATACACGGAACTGGATTACGGTTGAGATCTGTGCTGGGTAACTAATGGCGCATACATTGAATTTTATTGTATCAGAAACTTGATGAGCGTATTTATCTTTATATGTGTCAATCGTATTTATGCGTCGTACACGTATAAATAAACAGTATTTTGAAACAAAATGAATCATTTACCTTTGTCCTGTATTTTGAATGGAACAATTACTTAATATTTCGATATTGATACATGAGGAAAAGTTCAGACAGACAGTCAAATAGAGAAACGTCATGTCAAACTGAATTCATGTGCACAAGTATTTTGCAATATTTTTATGATATTGTGCATTTTTCATAGGTAAGGATTTATAATTCAACAACTGATTGCGAGATTTGATTAGATCATCTCTATAGTATCGATATAAATCTGAACTTACGCAATCTTTTGCTCTTAAAAAAAGCAAAAAAATAATACTATATCATTTTCACCTTAATTTATTTGACAATAACATTTTCTGAAGCATAAATAAATAAATAAGTAAAAGAATTGTTTTAAGAAACATGAACATTATCATCTTGGAGATACTTAAAACTTGTGGCACATTATTTATTTAAAGTCTTTTATTTTTTAAACATATTTCCCAGTTTTAAAACATAAAATATCATACACATTATTTAAAATTAGCCATTTGGAGATTGTTGTGTTTTCGATGATTTTCGTAGCGTATTTCATAATTTACATTTTCTTAAAGTTACCAGAAACGTAAAAGGATATGTTAGAAGATGGGAAAAATGAATTTTCAAACTGTGATTTTTTAATTCAATATACAGCGATTCACAAGCAACTAGTAAAGTTAATTAAGAGAGACAATTTTAAAAATATTTTTCTTTTGAGCTGTTTTGACTACTTCTAAGAATGAATGAGTTTTATATGTGCATCTTACGAGTATTACTCATTTACTTACAAAATTTATGTATTTTTATTTTATCAATTTTTTTACTGGCTTTGAACCAGTAAAAGCTTCTTCTGCTTCAGATTTCCTTTAAAAATATTCCCCCTTTTTTTTTGGTCTTCAAAAATTTTTGTTTTTTATTCTCGAGTAGTTTTCGTGCGACAAGAAAACCGAATCACCGTTTTATCGGATTGTACACGGTACAATCTGCGTTTTCTTTTTTTCATTTGTTATTCACTTTATCTTAATGCAGAAATTTGTAACCATACGCGATCCCAGAAATCTTTACTGAAATACCTCAAACGGAATTTTTGTCAGTAATTTTACCTGTTAAATTTCACTGCGGCAGAGAAAGATTAATGACAATCGATTTATGTTATTTTCTACCCTAACATATTATGAATGTTTCTAGAAAATAATTTTATAGTGCTGTGTCATTACAAGAAATAATTATTATAATAAAGTTGTAATGCTATAGTGTGATCTATTTTCTTTATTTGGGAAAAACCAGCATGTAGAATCATGCTGCGTTATCTTTTACTTTATTCGATACATGAATATAAGGACATAATTGTTTTTTTTTAATTGACAGATTTTGAAAATGATGGTACGCTGCTGTTTTAACTATTTATACAGCCTGAATTACATATTCTCTATCTAATCAGTAAATGTCTAATTAGTGGGTTATGCCAGCCTTTATTTAGTTTGTAATAGATGTATCATGACTGTTTACTTGGGTACAATCTTCGAAACAGCAGGGATGCATCTTGGTTAACTTCAGACACTACATTTACAACTTTTGTTAATCAATACCTTCAATAATCATATATACCTGTGTGTGTGTTCAGTTCGATATCATTTATAATACACAGTACAATATTACTTCTCATACTTATTATAAAGGACTAAGTACCTTTTATTTCAACAGTTAAAATACTATAAATAAATATTTTTACTTTTTTCATATAAATGGGATTTTCCTGGAACGAATTTTAATAATTACTAGCCGCCTTAGGCGACCAGTTTGGTCTTCCTGAAATGTATACTGCGCATGGAATGTGATAGACATGGAATAGAAATAAACACACAGAAATGGAATGTTTCATTTTCTGATAGGGGAGAACTGATACTGCTTCTTTGGAAACTTGTGTGAAATTTTTTTAGAAAAATATCTAGATATCCCACTTATTTTCCTTTCAAATGTTTTTTTTTATTTTTGTTTACCTACTACGTGATATATTTTGCTCTATTCAACTGTGATGGTTTTTTTTAGATTAATTGAAGTTTTGCAGATTTCTAAACTTTTAAATATTTAACAGATTATATCTGCAAACAGCAGGAATATCTCGGTAAAGATTTTTATTATTTAGCTTCTGATGGTAACATACTTTCATATTCTATAAAAAAAGTTTGGGGTGCTATTGTTTAATTGAGATAATGAGTGCGGAAACTGTACTTCATAGCATAACAATGTAAATTAGGAACATTTTAGCTGGGAGTGTTAATCTAACAGTTTATTACAAAGGAATTTTGGGATACTGATGTTTATTGCCAGAGATATAGCCCTCCAAATATACTGTCATTTCAATTTTCATGAAAAATGGCATTCACAACCTTGAACTTTGACATTTTATTCCAGGAAGGGAAATTTTATTCAGGGCTTCAAAATTGCACATTATTTATTAAATAGCATCTACTTTAACATAACAAAAAATTAAGCAAATCAAAAAATACAACTATCACATTTGTCTAATTTTCAAGATAATCGCTCTCAATTATATACAGTCTCTCTTCTTAATTCTTATAAATCAACATTTTGTTAAAAATGACATGTGGAACTTTTTTTTTTTTTTTTTAAACAAAATTTGTGCCAATTTCAAAATCTTTGTTGCTTTCATTCTTAAAATAGTAAATAGTAGCATATCTTATAACATACTTAAAGAAATAAAAGATAAAAAAATAATTTTTCGAAAAGTTAAAACTTTTCTAAATTTATGAAAAAGAGGAAATAAGTATATATTTTTTTCACGTTGTGAATTTTTTATGAAAAACATATATCATGATTCTAATTTCAAACCCCACTCTTAATAATATAAAATAGATTAAACGAAATAAAGTGTATTTATTTAAAAACAATAGTAATTGTGATTGTAATCCTTTATTTTTCAATACGTGTCAGAAAAATAAAAAAAAAGTAACCATCAATTCCTATAAATCCATTTACTTAATGCTTTAACAAAACGGTAATGTTTTATTATTCTATACTTTTTCTTTTATATTGGATATTAGCATTTTAAATCGAAGTGAACAACACTGACTCATCACAAAATTTGCATGGAAGAGAAGCGAACATGGAAATGATAATGAGTTTCCGAGTCCTTTGTCATCCTGTTTGCAAAAATAAAGAAAAAATTCCATTACTTTCTAATCAATGCGTAACAAGGTTTCTCTAACTATTACACTAATGAATTTATCCTTTTCTTTCTTTTTTTGTTTTTCAATGCATTTTTGAGACTTCTCAAAGAGTATTAGTTTTTCTTATTAGATGCGTTCACAATTATGTAAATACGTAGCAAATATAGTCTTCGTTCAATCCGTCTTTCTGTCGGTCTGTCATGCCGCATTCAGCAACAGAATAACTATTCAACTGAACCGCTTAAAATTTAAAATATATAATTATTATACAATTTTGCCGAGCCATTTCAAATTTTATGAAAATCGGATGTTCCTTCAATTACAGGGACAGCCAAAAGTTTTCCATTACTTTACGGTCAATAAAACAAAATAATTTCAAAGGCATTTTATTTTTTTTGCACTCGAACATAATGCAATTCATATGCATCTATGAAATACATTCAAAAATGTACATTCTGCACAGTCTCGGGTGCAAAGAATGTTTTTTTTAAACAGACGACCACACAAGTTCTAACGACCTCACAAGTAGTATTCTAATGCATAATGTTATAATTGGAAATTTTATTAGGGGTGTTTTTAATTGCAGTAAAAAATTATTTAAATTAATATAATTCTACAAATATAATCCATTTTTATGAAATTAAGTTATCATTGATCCTGTCAAGGCTTATAAACATATACGTAACAAAAAATATTTAAGGGAAGAGGGATCAATTATGCATATTTTAAATTTCTTGCTGTATAAAAATATTTCTTAATTGAAAAATATCTTTTAGAATTTTGAAATTTAAATGATTAATTTTCTTTTTGATGAATTTCGTGAAACACAAAAAATGTATTTTTTTCAAATTAAACCATAACGAGAAATAAAAATAACAAAATTATAAAAAAAACTTAAATGGCTACAAAGATAACTAATGTAATATTAAAAACTACATAAACTTCAGTATTCCCTAAAAAGCGTTAAAAAGTGAAATTTAAAAAATAAATTATTACAGGAATAACATACACAAAAGTATATATGTTTATCAGAATCACCACATTTGAGGAGATACAGTAGATCTCCTTTCGACAAACAGAGAACGCAACTGTTTCTTTAAAATACATTGAGTCTGTACATGATTGTGGAAACAGTTTTTTCAAATATTTTAAGGGTTCCTTTTTCACTAAAAATCACGTGATTTGATGCGAAATGATTGTCAATGTAACAAAGTAAAGCTCAAGGACCTGAATCGTCAAAAGTAGTTTTATTTCTGACCATCCTTTATGCACATCTCCTAGTCGAAAGCATTTTAAATGTTTAATCCTAAATGTTTAATGTCCTGATAAAATCCTACAAACAGTCACTTAAAATTAAAAAAAAATGGTAAAATCTGGAAAATGATTTTCAAAAAATTCTCTTATATTCAATGAAATTTAATAAAAAAAATCCAATGTAAAAGGTTTGAAATCACTCTGTAACTTTTACAAGGAAGGTCTCCATACGGGCATACTCGAAAAAATCTGAAAAAATTGCAAAATGTTCTTCTCATGAGGATATAGGCGTTTATAAAAAAAAATTCGGCGGAACCTCCGTTCCCTGTCCGTAAAAAAAATAATGAAAATTTCGTTATTTGGCGATTTATCTTCGGTTGGCGATGAAAAGCAATTTAATTTTTTTTTCAATGTCAAATGCATTTTAAAGGAAAAAAGTTTCATGTTCAACGTGTTTAGATAAATTAAATATCTTTGTTTTGGTCAGTTTAAGTTTGTTTTAGTATAATTTCGTTATATTGATATTTATCTGTATTTAATTCAAATTAAACCAGCAAAATTTGAGATTTGAAACGAAATTCAAATTTAAATAAATTAAAATTCTTTCAAATTCAAAGTCCAGTTGTGCATTGTCAATTGGATTCTGTTGCTATGGAAACATCTACATTTTATTTTTGGAATACACTTAAATGTATGAAATAAATTTACTGATAAGAATTTTTTATATATGAAAATATTTTTTCCAGAGGTAAATTAAATAACTACACCAACAAATAATATATACATATGCAATTTAATATATATGTACAGGGTGATTCCAAATTTTTTTTACAATAAAAGAGGGGTGATAGTACACATCTAGACAAACAATATTAAATCGGAGACCAAGGGTCCAAAACGTTTTCCTAAGGAAATAGCCGCCATTAAAGTTTAGGGACCAAAATTTCAAATAAACATAAAAAACGGAAAAATCAGTCGATTGATTTGCGGTTTTCACTAAAATTATTCTTTATGTCGGAATTTTCTTGAAATTAAATTATAAAGATAAATTTCAAAAAATGCCGATAGAGGGCGCTTTAGACTTTGGAGTAACGAACAACTATTTTTTACCGGTATTTTTTGCATCTCATTAAATGTTTTCGTAAGCTTAGACTCAAACTTAAATTTTGAGCTCAAAATCTGTAGTTAGGAGTGGTTAAGTAACACAAACTGAGCTGTGTTCAGAGGGTTCAAATTTCAATTGATTATAAAAAACGGAAAAATTGGTCGATTGATTTGCGGTTTTCACTAAAACTATTCTTTATTTAGGTATATTCGTGAAAATAAATTATAAAGATAAATTTCAAAAATGCCGATAGAGGGCGCTTTAGACTTTGGAGTAACGAAACACACTTTTTTGGCGTTATTTTTTGCATCTTATTAAATGCTTTCGTAAGCTTAGACTTGAACTTAAATTTTGAGCTCAAAATGTGAATAGCTGGGAGTCGTTAAGTAGACAAACTTAGTTGTGTTCATAGGGTTCAAATTTCCAATAATAGTAAAAAACGGAAAAAATTGGTCGATTCGTTTGCGGTTTTTGCTAAAACTAATTTTTAAATCATCAGTTTTCTTGATCAATCAGTGTTTTCTTGAAAATAATTTTTAAAGATAAATTTCAAAAAATGCCGATAGAGGGCGCCTTAGACTTTGGAGTAGCGTACAACTATTTTTTACTGTTATTTTTTTAATCTCATTAAATGCTTTCAAATGCACAGACTTAAATTTTGGACTGAAATTCTTAATCGTTGGGAGTGTTTAAGTAGCGAAAAATTTAATTGTTTTCGAGGAGGAAAGAGGGTTAAATTTCAACTCCTGAACACACTTCAGTTTGCGCTTCTTAACTCCTCATAACGATTCAGGATTTGAGCTCAAAATTTAAGTTTAATTCTAAGCTTCCGAGAACATTTAAAATGATTTTGCAAGCATTTAATTAGAACCAAAAAATAATGGTTAAAATGAATTGTTGGTTACTCTGAAGTTTAAGGGACCCTCTGACGGAATTTTTTGAGATTTATCTTTAAAAATTATTTTCAAGAAGATACTGACTTAAAGAATAGTTTTATTTTAAACCGCAAACGAATCGACCAATTTTTCCATTTTCTATAATTACTTTAAATTTGAACCTCCCCCTCCCCCTTGAACACAGTTCAGTTTGTGCTACTTAACCACTCACTACTATTCAGATTTTGAGCTCAAAATTTAAGTTTAAGTCTAAGCTTCCGAAATCATTTAAAGAGATGCAAACAATTCGGCAAAAATTAGTTGTTCGTTACTCCAAAGTCTAAACCGCCCTCTAACGGCATTTTTTGAAATTTATCTTTATAATTCATTTTCACGAAAATACCTAAATAAAGAATAGTTTTAGTGAAAACCGCAAATCAATCGACCAATTTCTCCGTTTTTTTTTTAATCATTTGAAATTTGAACCCTCTGAACACAGCTCAGTTTGTGTTACTTAACCACTCCCAACTACAGATTTTGAGCTCAAAATTTAAGTTTGAGTGTAAACTTACGAAAACATTTAATGAGATGCAAAACATACCGGCAAAAAATAGTTGTTCGTTACTCCAAAGTCTAAAGCGCCCTCTATCGTTAATTTTGGAAATTTGTATTTATAATTTAATTTCAAGAAAATGCCGACATAAAGAATAATTTTAGTGAAAACCGCAAATCAATCAACCGATTTTTCCGTTTTTTATGTTTATTTGAAATTTTGGTCCCTAAACTGAAATGGCGACTATCTCCTTAAGAAAAAGTTTTGGACCCTTGGTCTCCTATTTAATATTGTTTGTCTTGATGTGTACTATCACCCCTCTTTTATTGTAAAAAAAATTTGGAATCACCCTGTATGTGTATAAAATATATCAAACTCTCTCATTGTTTATGTTTAAATTCATCAAACACCATTTACGCGGATTCTAAAAATCCAAAAGTTTTCATTTCAATTGCATTAAAATCGTTTGCTTTTGGCGGGGAAATTTGCTGCTCGCCAAATCGTGCGACACTTTTGTCTTTTCACCCCAAATATTCGAAAGTATTTTATTTTTTTACATGTTCTCTTATGTAATTCCGCCGCTAATTTTCACTAATCCTTTATTACATATATGAGTAGCTTAATTAGTACTTTTTTCAAAAAAATCTGAGTATGCCTAGTATGGAGACCTTCCTTGTTAGTAAAACTCTAAAAGTTATCTATTCTATTGTAATCAAAATTATCCCTTACCCATTAGTAAATATTACTAATACCCATACATTAAATACCCATTATCAATATTATTTTCATTTATACAATATTTATTGTTCATAGAAATTTAAATTAAAATTGTATGAAAAAAAGTAAATCCATAACTTTTACTTTCAAAATATAAGTTTTTTCGAAAAAAATAAATATATAAATTTTCTTTAAATATATATATATATATATATATATATATATATATACATATGTATCGTAGTTAGAAACAAATTTTAGAAACAAATATGGATGCCAGACTTTACTTGCATTTTCTATCAAATATTAATTTTTAGCATAAAACATCCAAAAATTAAATTTTAAATTTCCCGCTTTATCATGCATTATTTTATTTTTATTACTAGTATAATTTATTTCGATATTTTTCAATTAGTTTAAAATTTTGTAAAATACATTAAGCAAATTTATTCAAAAACACAAAGAATATATTTCTTGAAGAAGAAGAGTTGATGAAATTTTTCTAATGTTTCAATAAAATCATTAATCATATGCCTTATTCGTAAAGAAGCTAAAAAAAAGCACAACGATTTCAAAAGCTTTATTTTCTCATGTTTTACACTCCACAGCTTACCAACTAACAATGAATGTACAGTTAAATATATAGTAAATAGGTAAACAGTTGTTGAAAGAAAATTTCTTAATTTATTTGTACTTTTTTTTTAATGAAGTATTTTGCCAGCATATTATAATGTGTACAAACATGAATGCCTTTTTTCACACAGTTTTTCTTCACATTATATAATGTTTTTCAATTAAATTTAGAATTTTTAAACATATATACATTTTTACGATCGTGTAACAAACAAAGACAATTTCTACATAATTAAGCTTTGTCTTGTAAAATGATAACTACGCTATATTTAAATAGCTACTTTTTGTTTATATATTCTATATTCAATACTTTCACCAACATGTTGCAAAATGTTTATCTATTTATCATTAGAATCCGCAGTTGATTTAATTAAATAAAATATTTTGTCATAATTTGAATACTACAATTTTTTGACTAATATAGCGATCTTAGTCCACTTTAAATTGTGCATGGGTTATGACATTTTTTATTATTTTCAGTGATTTCTAAGGTGACCATAAAAGAACTTCAAGGAACATCAAAGAACAAAAACTTATTCTTTCTTTCTAGTAATTTATTTGCTAAATTTAACAAGAGTTTAAATCTTACTTTATTTTGCTGTAAAATACCCGAGAATATTGCATGAATGTTTGTTTTAGATTGTGAAACGCACAAAAATGTATCATGCATTAAAATAGCACTCAATTATTTTTCTTCAGATTCATGTCCTAGAAAAATATGTTTTAGTTTTTGTAAATTAGTTAATGTTTTATTGACGTTTACTATAACGTTTTATTGAAAGATTGCATTGATTCAGCAACCGCACAGTCTTTTTCATCATCGTTATCATCTGAACACGGCTCCATCAATTCAGCAATTGACAGTGTTTTTGTTTCGCAAATCAGTATTTTGGTGTCACAATCTACATATTCACTTAAATCCTACACTTTCGCTGAATTAACCTTAGTTGAATCGCTATTCCGTATATTATAAAAAGCAGACTGTTAGAATGGCAATCCAACTTTTTTGATGCTGAGGAACACGAAGTCTCTTGTAATCTTTTCTCATACAGACGATATCAAACATAATATTTTCAACACCTTTATCTTTTTATTGGATTCGTGTTGGTCACTGGAGTTGAAACTAGATTCTAATTGAAAAAAATGCTGTTCGCACGAGTGGTTGGTTGTCTGTAAGGTTGCTTGTAGAAATTGATTATCCCCATGTCACTGAGCTATTATCCCACTAGGTACAGTTTGGAAAAAGAATATTCTAAGCGCATGTTTTTCAATGTTACATTTATGTATGCTGTGAATTAATCAGCAAACAACATTGCTTTATGTTTCTCTAAATGCATTTTTATCCAGTTGCTGCAAATAATCCTGTAAAAATAGCTTTCATCATCCAGGATTTTCTGTTAGCTTTGTTACTTGAGGGAAAGATTTGCTAGTTTTAAAAGAATGAGGCTTTATGTCGGACCATAACAAGCGTAGTTAGTTTTCTGCTACCTTCAGATAATAAAACAGGTAGACGTTCTTCTGAAATCTTTTCTCACTTTTACTGTATACGTCTCATCTGGAAGGAGATTGAAAAATATAACTGTTTCATCAGAATTAAAAATTTTCTCAATAGTATAATTTTCTACCTATATGGTGGTGCATTCTTTTCTCGGTTGTCAACAAACAATTGAGCGACACTTACAGATTTCCCAGACGCTGATCTGCGTGCCAAATTGTCTCTCTTTTTGAGTCTCTCGATTTACCCATTTGATATAGAAATGGGCGTGCGAATAGAAAAATCCCTTTCGGCATGGCCTATAGGCGGAGGTAGATTTCGAAAACTTTTCATCTCAAAAAAAAAAAAAAAAAAAAAAAAAAAAAAGATTAGAGATAAACCCAGTTTAACTACTTTATTGAGCCGCTTTTAAAAAATTTTTAATTTTAATATTTCTGTAAGAACTGGTTTTATCAAAATCATCTTAAGCCAAATTTTACTCAAATGCCCATTTTGGCATCATATTTTGAATTATATCCTTACTTTATTTAAAAAAATTGACCAATATGCTCATTATATAGTTCCTAAATAACAAAAAAATGTTAATTAAATTCGTTTGACAGCAAAATTGAATTTAAAAATGAGTCATAAAATAACCGATTTATTATTTTAATATATCCACAATTCTTTAATCAAGATCGCTTTGAGAAATTTTGTGCGAAGTGCCCACTTTGACAGATTTTTTTAAATATATATTTAGCCTTTATCAAAAATCTGACCAATACACAGTAATTACACAATTCTTAATGACAAATAACTATCAATTGAATGCGTTTGAGAGGAAAATTGAATTTAAAAATGAGTCATAAAATAAAAAATTTGTTTTTTAAATACAGCCTCATTTCTTTTATCATGATCGCTTTGGGAAATTTTTTTGCGAAGTGCTTACTTTGACAGCTTTTAAAAAATATATATTCACCCTTTATCAAAAAATTGACGAATACGCACATTATATAGTTCCTAAGTAACAAAAAACTGTCATTTGAATGCGTTTCAGAGTAAAATTGGATTTAAAAATGAGTCATAAAATAACCAATTTGTTATTTGAATACCCACAGTTCATTAATCATGATCGCTTTGGGAAATTTTGTGCAAAGTGCCCATTTTGGCAGCTTTTTTTAAATATATTCTGCCTTTATAAAAAAACTGGCCACTCCGTCACATTATATAGTTCCTAAATAAGAGAACCTGTAAATTGGATGCGTTTGAGAACAAAAAAAGATTTAAAAATGACTCTGTAAAAACGCAATTTCTTAAATTTCCTCAAATTTCAATCACGATAACTTAGTGAAATTCTATTCAAAATACCTTTTTTGGCAGCCTTTTTAAAAATATATTCTGCCTTTATCAAAAAACTGGCCAATCCGTCACATTACATAGTTCCTAAATAAGAGGACCTGTAAATTGGAAGGGTTTGAGAACAAAAATGAATTTAAAAATGACTTAGAAAAAACGCAATTTCTTATACTTCCTCAATTTTTCATTGACAACTCCGGGAAATTCTGTTCAAAATACCCTTTTTGGCAGTCTTTTTAAAAATATATTGTGCCTTTATCAAAAACTGGCCAATACGTCGCATTATATAGTTCCTAAATAAGAGGATCTGTCATTTGGATGCGTTTAAAATCAAAAATTAATTTTAAAATGAGTCAAAATATAAGCAGTTTGGATTTGAGGTTTTTTCTCCAACTCCTATGTCTCTTTAATTTATTTTTGCTATAAGAATTGGTTCTATGAAAAACGTGTTAGCATAAAAGTTGAAGATATTATTGTGAAGATGTAAAATAAATTTAATTAGATTTGATTGCTTAAGAATTGAGTAAGTTATGGGTTTTTTTCTTTTTCCTCCCCCCTTTTTCTTTTCGTTTTTAATTTTTTTCATCGGTAAAAATTGGTCCTATCAAAAATTTGTAAATACAAAAGTTTTAGATAAGATTGAGTATATTTATATAAAATTTAGTTGGATTTGATATCTTGAGAATTGACGAAGTTATAAATTTTTTTCTCCCAAAAACCATGTTTTTTTCGCCCCTTGAGCCCATTTTTAACTTTATCAAAAATCTGTCATGCATAAACTTTTTGCCCATTTCTTAGAAGTAATATAAACGTTAAACTGATTCGATATCTATTTTAATTAAGAAGTTATTGCGTTATTTCGGTTTTCACAAAAACCCTCCCTATTTCCACCCCCTTGGTCCGATTTTGCCCATTAACGAACTCAACCGAGATTTTAAGCTCCTTGATTTTATGTAAAAGTTTGAAAAAGATCTGAGCATAATTATGGAAGTTATCGTGTCTAGAAAAAAGTGATATACACCGATAGATAGATAGATAGATAGATAGATAGATAGATAAACTTTTTTACTGATGGTAGTTTTGGGGTCTAGGAGTCATGATTCGTGTAGATCCGCAAAAATTTTTCAGAAATTCCAACATGGGAGAGAATGCAATAGGTAGTATTTCATACGAAATCTACCTAAAACTGCGCCCGATTCAAAATTTCAATTCCCCCCCCCCCTAATTTTTTCCTTTGAGAGATCAAAAATGACTTTGGTAGTATAAATTTGGTGCCCTCCAAATTTCCAGGCCTAGAGCAACCGCCCCCCTCTCCTCGCACGTCCCTGTTTAGAGAATCCTGATATGCCTAATTTAAGAAAAAATTCTGTAACTTGCTCCTTTAATATTGCTCTATTTGTAAGAAATATGAAGATCATGTTTGGTGGAGCCATTCAATTGCGATTTTTTTTTTCATTGCAGCATATGGAAAAACTTTTAAGTTTTTGATTTTTCTTGCCAAAGTTTATAAAGACATTTCATTTTGTGTCACCGCCATATTGCTGGTTTAAAATTATTTTATGTATAGATGTGGAAAGTCTAAGAAAAATCTCCAATCCTGCTTTAGTCTATGAAACATGCTTGAATTTTTTGATAATGGTGATCTTATCGGATACAGTGTAATTTCCGTTTTGCAGTCATTCCTCGCTAAATTAAAACAGATAACGAATTTTAATGTTATTCTTCTGTTCAATTTCTATTGGAGAACTAACATCCTTGCTTCCTCGAATCCTCCATCTATAGAATTTTTCACAATCGCCGAGCTTTTCTTGCTTCGTATATCAGGCGACGTGATCACGTGTCATATAATAAAGAAGCCAGAAACATGATTATTTATTCTTTTACATTTTATGTAGAAGTAAATTTGAATGTTGAAAGCAAGCTGTAGTATTCTTGGTCTTCCAAAATGAAAGAAATAATAATATTTATTATCATTTTAATTTGACATCGTTCATTAAAGAAAATATCGATTCAAAGGACAACAGAAATATAGGCAGAAATATAGCGAAATTCTCCCAAAACATTCAATTATTGTTCAAAAAAGTCTTCATTTTCATTTAAAAAAAACGACGTTCAATGCGAAAAAATATGAGAATGATTTTTAAAACCATTTTTTTCCATTGCTGGTAGAAACATTTGGTAGGACCAAGATAAAAAGACGTTCAAAGAGGGAAAACGTCACATGCCGAAATTGTATATCAAGTTTCCACTGTATTAACATAAATCTTAATGAGTTATTTTTTGTAGTTGCATTTGTTTTGACCACATCATTCAAATTCTAATAAAGTTTCACAAATTTGACAGAACTCATTTGTTCTGTTGCGTTTATTTTTTTTCTGTAGAGCTTCTGCAGCTTTTGAAATTTGGAGAAAGATTTTCTCGTTAGTATAACCGAAAGAAAAACTACTTATGCATTTCAGATAATATAGTTAAAAGTCAATTCTTGTGAATTAATAAAACATTGCATATTGACACGGCACCAGTCTTGGGTAATTTTGGATTGTAGGGGATGTAAGAGCAAAAGATGTTCTAATTTTCAATTTTTGTATTACTGAAGGGGCTAGAAACTCGATTTAGCATGATAGTTTTTCATATGATGCAAATGCTCTTTACAAACATTTTCCCTCACTTTTAAATTTCCAATTTTTTAGAAATGCGCAAAAAATATTCGAAAAACTTTCCAAATTGCGATTTCTACACAGTCTCAGGAAATACAAATTGGATTTCAAAAGTAATGGTTGCAAATTGAGAGAGAGAGCACTTTTTCCAACATAGGCCCTATTTTATGTCGGTGCCACTATCACCTGAGTATTGCGGGAGCAAAAAGAATTGTTCATTTCAATTTTGTGAACTGAAAAAATTAGAAAACTGAAATTTGGAATAATAGTTGCCTATAAAATGTAAATGTTCGAAAAAGAAATTGAAAAGGATGAAAATTTGCGAGAAAATTTCTAAGAAGTTCTAAATTATGATTTTTCTACAATTCTGAAAAATCAAATTTGAAATTTTGTCTTGATGATACTTAGAAGTATAAATGCTTTCAAAAACAGCGCCAAATTCAGTCTTTTAAATTCTCAAATTCAAAAGACTGTAACGAATACAAAGTGTTCTAAAATAAATTAAAGTGCTCTAAATTATAATTTTTATGAAGCCTCAGGAAACATCAAAACAATTTCGAAAGTAATGGAAAAAAACTGATTTAAGAGACCCCTGCTCGAAAATGCGCTGTATTTTAGGTGAGTGATATTATCACTAGGGAGTTTCGGAAGCCATAATGGTCTTAATTTCAAAATTTTCAAATACTGAAGGGGCTCGAAATATTAAATTTAGAATATTAGTCACTCTTTTGACGGAAACACTCTCTAGAAATCGTCTGTAAACTTTTTCAAATTTAAAAAGAGAAAATGAGTTAAAAGCGTTCTTAAATTTTTGGAATTGTTAAAGATAGAAAAGAGAAATTTCGTATGGTAGTAACTTATATGATGTAAATACTTTCTTTTGAATTGTTGAAGATAGAATAAAGAAAATCTATTATGATAAATATAAGATGTAAATAAACGTCTTAGAACAATTCCTAAATGATACGAAATTTAAAGGTTATTAGCGGTCTTTTCCCGCTACGTTGATTGGTTTATCTAAAGAAAACTTGAAGAACAAAAAATATATCTGTGAATTGGGTGGTTACTTTTAAAGTAATAATTTATTTAAAAAGCAGAAATAAAACTCAGAACTCCCTTGAAATATTTTGAATTCACAAGAAATTAACAATCTCGCTTTTGGCATGATACCAAAAACACTCTTCAACTGGTTTCTTGTAATTACTTCATTTTGTCATCGCATTCATGGAAATTGATTTTTTTTTTAAGTATTCAATCGATTCTTTCAAATTTTTGAGTACTCATAAATCATACTTAAATAAAGAACTAAAAAATATTTTGAGTGAAAATACAAAGAAATCGGCGAGATTTAAAATGTTTATTCCTAATCACTTATCTATAATTTTCCAACCAACCACTCAACTGATTTTTTCTATCTTCTACAAAGAGTTAGCCAATGTTTAGACACACATTTTTTTGAAAAAAAACAAGCAAGTTGATAGTGCAATAACTTTGGGAGACATAAAATATTTACTTGTGGAAAATGTAAAATAACAAACTTTAAAAATTAAGAAAAAATGAAAAAATCGAAAAATAAAAAATAAAATGACACTGTCACTCTTTAAAAGGAATCAGAATTTAGAATCCAAATTCAAATGGTAGAAGTTTATCCATTGCGATCTTTAATACACTGGATGCATTCACCCTCGTCTCTTATTTTCTGTTTAGTCTGTTACTTTTTTTCTGTCTGTTTCTTTTTTTCTCAGATTTTCTTAGAACTATCAGGATTCACATATGCATTCGTCGAAAATATTGCAAAAAGGACTAAAAATCGATGTTTCGTAAAAAAAAAACAAAAAAAAAAAAAAACAAAAAAAAAAAGATAAAAATCGAAAACATTGTAAATTTAAAAAGAAAATTAGATCGTTAGTCCAAAAAAAGAACAATCTATTTAGAAATCACATTTTTTTTGTTTCACTCTATTAGAACGCCCGCGATGGCAAGTTAAAAAAGACAAAAAAATATTCTAATATTCGCCTTTTGTCATTCATTGTCAGTTGACCTCGGAAAATATCTTTTTAGACCTGTGCGAACACTGTGCAAACATACAAGGGCAAAGTAATTAAATTTTAACTTATTAATTAATAACTTGTCAACTATTCGGAATTTCGGGATGTGAATGGGCAACTCGGAATCCCGGGTTTTTTCCATTGAATTGAAAACAAACGCGATGTTTCTCCGATTCTGGGATTGGAGTAGATAACGTCACATACATACAACATACAAACGATCGGATTTTAATAGTGTAAATAGGGAGCGAAAAGCTGTTTAAAAACATTCCAAACTACAATTTCTGTAAAATATCAGGTAATAACGCCAATTTTTAGGTGGATTTCGTATGAAATACTACCTATTGCATTCGCACCAGTTTAATCTATCTATTTATCTATCTCTACATATATATATATCTCACTTTTTTATGGACACGATAACTTCTATAATTCTTCACCGATCTCTACCAAACTGGTACATAAAATCAAAGGGGATAAAATCTCGGCTAAGTTCGTTAATAGGTAAAATCGGACCAAGGGGGTCGAAATACGGGAGCGTTTTTGTGAAAACAGAAAAAAAACCCATAACTTTTTAATGAAAATAGATATCGAATCAGTTTAAAGTTTATATTGCTTCTAAATAATGGGCCAAACGTTTATGCATGACAGAGTTTTGTTAAAGTTAAAAATGGGCCCAAGAGGCGAAAAAAATAGGGTTTCGGGGAGAAAAAAATGATAACTTTGTCAATTCTCAAGATATCAAATCCATCTAACTTTTTTATAAATATTCTCAAAATTATCTAAAACTTTTGTATTTGCAAGTTTTTGATAGGACTAACTCTTATCGGTAAAAAAAATTAAAAACGAAAATAAAAAGGGATTTAGAAAAAGAAAAAAATCGATAATTTTGTCAGTTCTTAAACTATCAAATCCAATTGAATTTATTTTACATCTTCTCAATAATATCTAAAACTTTTGTACTGACAAGTTTTTCATGGGATCAATTCGTATAGCAAAAATAAATTAAATAAGAATTGGAGTTGGAGAAAAAACTCTAATCCAAACTGCTTACATTCTGAATCGTTTTTTAAATTCATTTTTTATTTTAAACGCATCTAAATGGCAGATCCTCTTATTTGGGTGTTTTTAAAAATAGGGGGCAATTTCAAAAATGAAATGTTAAAAAAATTACTGTTAGCAAAATTTCTGAAAACAATATGTGTTGTTAATATAGTATTAGGTATACTTTACATGTAGTCAGCAGAGCTAAATATTTAAAAATTAACTTAAAAAAATAATTAGTATTTTTTGAGCCATGCTAATGACAAAACAAATTGCATGGAATAAATATATTAAGAAATTTTTATTTTCTTCCTGTTTAAATATTTTTTCTACGTTTATTAGCCTTCCTTTCCAACAAATAGTTTCCATTTTTACATATATACATATAAGGAAAATAAAAACATTACTAAAGAGCAAACTTTGTTTACATGAACAACATTCTGACACTAACAATGTAAGAAGCTGTCTTAGTGATTTTCCGACAGATTTAATGCATATTTTAGGGATAATAAATGTAATACCTAAATTTATATGTAAAATTAAACTTTAAAAAGGATACAATATAAGTACTGGTTACATTTATGCACATAGAAGTATTTTGCATGGACAGAAAAACCATGCTAATGACACTGATATTTGTCCATGCTAATGACAAATTTTAATTTAAATAAGTTTATGAGCCATAATATAATCACAATGCAATAGTCCTTTCTGGGGCTTTTTAAAACACAAAAGTTCTATGCAAATAAGTAAAATAAAAATTTTAACTATAAAATAAACATGAAAATTATTATTCATTCTAATGACATACAATTGATGTACTCGCCTAATATTCAACTTCTATTCTTAAAATACAATACATACTTCTATTTTCAGGCTGGAATAAAATGGCTACTTGTTGCCATGGAGAAACTTTATATTTTCAAAGTATTGTCATATGTGAATATGAAATTTTGATTAATAAACAGCTGTTATAGTATGACCTTGTTTTGAAAACAGAATATGGAGGACAAACTTTAATTCTCTTTTTATATACTATAATTTTATTTTTAAAAAGAAATTTATTGGATAAATCCTCTCCTTGATTAATTTAAAGAAATAATAACATTTGTTTTATTTTATAAACATGATATTAACTCTTAAAAAAGCTAGTATATACAAGGCACAGCTGCTGTGGACATCCATGCTAATGACATTTTGAACATTTATTCTGTTATTTTAAGGTGTTTTTAACTAAAAAGTGAGTAATTCTTGAGTGCAAATAATGAATAATATTAAGACAAACATATCTAAGTATAAAAACATGACAGAAAACCTCTCAATTTTTTTTGTATGCTGAAAGACATAAATTGTCCCCTATTTTGAGAATCACCCATTTAGGAACTATATAATACTAGCGGACCCGACAGACGTTGTCCTGTCACCGGCAGACGTTGTCCTCCTGGCATCGACTCCAGAAAATCAAATAAATATACGTAAATATAGTAATACGCACGATAAACACTACACTCTTGATTTAATTTCTTATTACAATTATGTAAGGAAATTATTTTTCACTCTTCAGTACTTTTTGAATTCGGTTCAATTTTTGGCAGAAAGTTTTTTTTTTCTCATTTTAGTTAAAAGTTAACGATTTTCAGAAAAATTATAATACAGGAAATATTATTGTAAAGCATACACGTTTGTCAGGAGCGGTATTCGAACACGCGACCTCTTTCTTCAAGAAGCATAGCTTAAATCTGCCGCCTTAGACCGCTCGGACATTCCGTCCGCACTCTATTCGTCGAACTAATTCAACACTTTTAATTACCGAAAAATCTCTAACTATTAGTTTTTGCCTAATTACTAAAAAAGTACTGAATCAATTTCGATGAAATGTGAATCTAAACCATTCTCGAATCCACTGGAACACACACACAAAATTTCATTAAAATCGGTCTAGTCGTTTAGGAGGAGTCCAGTGACATACACACGCACAGAAGATTTATGAAAGATTTATTAAAGATAAGCATTGAAAATTTCAGGTTTTTGCGCCGAAGTCATTGCTAAATTAGGAAAATGTGAAATATCTCACGAACTACGGGATTTAAACGAATTTGCTTAGCACCATTCGATTCAGCATGAAAAAATACATTAAAATATGTTATCAGTTGAAAAATATCTACAAAAGCCGATTTTAAAGGAATTTTTTAAAAGTTCGGTTTTTTTTACCCTCCTTAGTGGGGGAATTTTCGAAAATCCCTTCTTAGCGGCACTCGGTGTTATGAGAAGTATTTTTACCCAAATTTTCAAGATTTTTGGTTCGGTATATATTTTTGTGCTGTGATTAATACGAAATCCAGACTTTCTTTTATATATATAGATAAGCATTGGAAATTTCAGGTTTTTGCGCCGAAAATATCGCCAAATTAGGAAAATGTGAATTATCTCACGAACTACTGGATTTAAACGAATTTGCTTAGTACCATTCGATTCAGAATGAAAAAATACACTAAAATATGTTATCAGTTGAAAAATATCTACAAAAGCCGATTTTAAAAGAATTTTTTTTAAAGTTCGTTCTTCTTTTACCTTCCTTATTGGGGGGGGGGGGATTTTCGAAAATCCCTTCTTAGCGGCACTCGATGTTATAAGAAGTATTTTTACCCCAATTTTCAAGATTTTTCATTCGGTATATTTTTTGTGTTGTGATTAATGCGAAATCCTGACTTTCTTTTATATTTATAGCACTTTTAATTAGCGAAAAATCACTAACTATATTAGTTTTTGCCTAAATACTAAAAAAGTACTGAATCAATTTCGATGAAATGTGAATCTAAACCATTCTTAAATCCACTGGAATGCACACACGAAATTTCATTAAAATCGGTCCAGTCGTTTAGGAGGAGTTCAGTTACATACACACGCACAGAATATTTTTATATATAAAGATAAGCATTGAAAATTTTAGGTTTTTGCGCCGAAGACATCGCCAAATTTAAAAAAATGTGAAATATCTCACGAACTACTGGATTTAAACGAATTTGCTTAGCACCATTCGATTCAGAATGAAAAAATGCATTAAAATATGTTATTAGTTGAAAAATATCTACAAAAGCTGATTTTAAAGGAATTTTTTTAAAAGTCCGTTCTTTTGTTTACCCTCCGTAGGGGGGGGCGGGGATTTTCGAAAATCCCTTCTTAGCGGCACTCGATGTTATAAGAAGTATTTTTACTCCAATTTTCAAGATTTTTCGTTCGGAAGATTTTTTTTGTGCTGTGATTAACACGAAATCCAGGCTTTCTTATATAGCACTTATATAGCACTTATATAGCACATATATATATAGCACTTTAATTAGCGAAATATCACTAATTATTAGTTTTTGCCTAATTACTAAAAAAGTACTCAATCAATTTCGATGAAATGTAAATCTAAACCATTCTCGAATCCACTGGAACGCGCACACAAAATTTCATTAAAATCGGTCCAGTCGTTTAGGAGGAGTTCAATTACATACACACGCACAGAAGATTTTTATATATAAAGATGAAACATTGGCCAGAGTTTTGATAAAGACAGAATATATTTCAAAAAAGGCTGCCAAAAAGGGTATTTTGACCAGAATTTCCCCACGTGACCGTGATATGAAATTTGAGGAAGTATTCAAATAACAAATTGCGTTTTTTCTGATTCATTTTTAAATCCATTTTTGCTTTCAAACGCATCCAATTTACAAGTCCTCTTATTTAGGAACTGTATAATATGACGCATTGGTCAATTTTTTTGATAAAGACAAAATATATTTCAAAACAGGCTGCCAAAAATGGTATTTTGAACAGAATTTCGAGAAGTTATCGTGATTGAAAATTTGAAGAAGCATTGAAATAACAAATTGCGTTTTTTCTGACTCATTTTTAATTTCAGTTTTGCTCTCAAACGCATCCAATTGACAGGTTCTCTTATATAGGAGCTGTGTAATGTCTCGCATTGTTCAGTTTTTTTGATAAGGCTGAATATATTTTTAAAAATGCTGTCAAAAGGGGCAATCGCGCAAAATTTCCCGAAGCTATCATGACTAAGAATTGAGGTTGTATTCAAAATTGGTTATTTTACAACACATTTTTAAATTCAATTTTGCTCTCAAACGCATTCAATTGACAGTCTTTTGTTATTTAGGAATTATATGCCGTATTAGTCGATTTTTTAATAAAGTCAGAATTATTCAAAATATGTTGTCAAAATGGGCATTTGATCCGAATTTAGCTTAAGGGGACTCAGAGGTTGAAAACTTTTCAAAAAATTGATTTTTTTATGTTCTAGTTTGACTATTCCATTAATTCTTAACTCAATGCAAAAAACCGCATAAAAAATATTAGCATTTTTAACGGAGTTAAAAGCATTTATGTATCAATACTTTCATAACCGCATCCATATAATTTCAACTTTAAATCGCGTTTTCTCAAAACTTTTTTTTTTGACGACTAACACCAAAATATATATATTTGATGGAATGGCTTAATTTTTTTTGCATGCATATAACATCATTATCTAGAGAATGAATTAAGGATATAACTTTCACTTAAAAAAAATTATTAAAAAATCTCTGAAAGTTGAAGATTTAAAAAACCCTAAAAAATATATTTTTTTCCATTAAAAATACTCAAAATATTAAACTATCTAAAATATATTAATTCATTCTTTAGATAATGATGTTATATGCATGCAAAAAAAAAAAAAAATAAAGCCATTCCATCAAATAGTTTTTTTTTAATCTTGGTGTTAGTCATCAAAAATCAAGTTTTGAGAAAACGCGACTTAAAGTTAAAATTATATGGATGCGGCTATGGAAGTGTTGATACATAAATGCTTATAACTCCGTTAAAAATGCAAATATTTTTATGCGAGTTTTTGCATTGAGTTAAGAATTAATTGAATAATCAAACTAGATCATAAAAAAAAAATCAATTTTCTGAAAAGTTTTCAACCCCTGAGCCCCCCCTTAAGATGATTCTGATAAAACCAGTCCTTACAGAAAAATGAAATTAAAAATTTTTCAAAAGAGGACAAATAAAGTTGTTAAACTGGGTTTATCTGTAATCAAATTTATTTTTTGTTATTGAAATGAACACTTTTCGAAATCTACCCCCGCCTGTAGGCCAAGTCGACAGGGATTTTTAAATTCATGTGACAATCCGGTACAAATATGCACTGTATGCCCTTTAATGATCGGACAATTGTAAGTTTTGACATTTGGTTGCATTTTTAAACATATATTTGTCAGATTTTTCTGGAACTTCAGAGTTATGAAGAATATATACAACTTCACATTTATCAGCGACGATTTGATCAGAAGACAGTTAGGGGGCCAACAATAAATCAAAGAAGAAGAAAAATGCTTGGGATCACCTTGTAAACTAAGATGCAGTTAAAAGATCCATGGTCATAAATTAAAAGTATATGGATATTGTGCAATATATGTATTCATTTGTAAAAGAATAGAACGTATATTCATGGACAATGGACATATATCGATATTTTTGAAAAGTTCAAATTATTCTTGCATATTTTTTGTTTATATCATGCAGGGCATTTTAACAAATTTATTGCAAATTTCATAAAAGTTCACAAAATGTAGTATAAATAACATAATAAATGTAAATATTTTAAGTTTTTGATAAAAAGTGAACAGTTGTATGAAATTTTTTATCTAAGCATGCGCGCACGATACGTATATACAGATTTTTTTAATGATTTGATAGTGACCTCTATGAAGCAAGTCATAATAAAAATCCAATCAAATATTGTGAAAAATTTTGAAAAATATCGGTAATAGACTGAGCTGATTTTTAGTTGTTCGATAAAAACAGCTAAATGATAAAGTTTCTTTCATGAATTGTCGTTTTGATTTTTTATTTTTTTAATATTCATTTTTTATTGATACATAAATTGTTCTTGAAAAAGCACCAGAACGAGTCTATTCCAAGTAAAAGAAGTTGGAAATTGCATGTGAAGCGTAGTAAATAAGGTGCTTTCATACGATAACGAAGTTTTAAAAATATCACTCTCATACATCAATTTCATAAAATTGTAAATAGTTAAATTACAATTAAAATGCGCACCAAACAATGTTCTCTCTTTACCATTATGTAATGGAATACTTTTGTGTGGCCTTGTAAATTAATAACAAATTATCTTTATACGACATATTATCAAAATATATATTTTAATATGCACTTTAAAGATGCATATCAATTTTATTATGTTTGAATGAGTGTGACACCATTAAAATGCATTTGAAATATTTTCCCCATTGACCATAATATAACGGAATACTTTTGATTGTCTCTGTAATTGATCTATTCATCCGATTTTCATAAAATTCGAAATGACTCAACAAAATTATGTAATAATTATGCATTTTAAATTTCAAACGATTAAAATGGATTTGAAACTTTTTTCCCCATTGACCGTAATGTAACGGAGTACTTTTGATTGTCCCTGTAATTGATGTATGCAACCGATTTTCATAAAATTTGAAATAACTCGACAAAATTATGTAATAATTATATTGTTTAAATTTCAAACGATTCGGTTGGGCAGTTTTTGCGTTGTTATTTGCGGACGGACGGACTGAATGGAAACTATATGTGCTACGTATTTACATAATTACGACGCACCTAAAAAAAAAGCATAAAAATCTAAGCATTTTTCTTAATCTACTTATTTTCATTCATTAAGTACCGAAGCCATTTCTGAAACTGAGATAATAAAAGATGACAATTTGTTGAAAATCCTTTAAGATTCAGCATTTTATAGATAAGAACTAAAAATTCAGAAATATATTTCAAATATATTTCTGAATTTTTGGTATTTGACAAGCTTTTTTTAGGAGTTTCTGCAAAGAATTGATTATTATATCATGAAAAAAAAAATATTTTTTATCGTATGCTCATAAAAATTATTTTATACAACAGTTCATATTTTATCAACCATTTAATATATTTGTATGCCGATTGCACTATATTATTTCTATTACATTTTGTAAAATTTTCTGAATCTGGCAATAAATTTGGTAAAATGCCCTGCATGATTTAAGCGAAAAATAAGGAAGATTTTTTTTTTTAACTTTTCAAAAAAATATATGTATCTCCATGAATTTACTTTCTATATTTTTACAAATTAATGCACATATAATGTAGAATCCATATACTTGTAAAGTTTAACCATAGGTCATTTCGTGAATCTACAGGGTGATATCAAAAAATATTATTTTTATTTAATGGTTTGTTGGCCCTGTTATTGTCTCACTGATCAAATCGCCGTTGATAAATATGAAATAGATTTTTTTTTTTAATATTTCGGAAGTTCTAGAAAGATCCAACGTTATGTTTAAACATTCTAAAAAGTGACTAAAATTGAAAGTGTCCGATCTCTCCTGACTGCCGCGACTGGATTTTTCCTTTCACTAATCTGAAAGTTTCACTGCAACATACGCAATATTCAAGTTTAAATAATTCTACAAAGAAAAGCCAGTTTTGAAAAATTAAGTTATGATTAAATCTCGCAAAGCTTATACACCTATACGTAATAAAATATTTTGTATTAGATTGGAAAAAACATATATTTTTTAATATTTTTATTAAATTAAGGGGGAAATAACATTACAATTTTGCCCTTTTTGCCAAATAGTGTATGGTCTATTTTATGTTGGTCGCACTACCCCCATAGGGATGGTAAACCGCTACATTGTTAAAAATAAAGGTTACAAACCAGTTGCATTTGACGCCCAAGGGTGAAATGGTGTTACCATTTGACACCTGCGGGCTTCAAAATGTGTTTGGGGTGCCGTTTGTTCCCTCACTGAGTGATTCACGCTAGTTAGGATGCCGCGCTAAGCATACCGTTGGAAGATCCCCCCTTAGTTATTTATGCATGCTCTGTGACGTGTATCCTTCCCTTTCAACTCGTCGCGATTGGTGGATGAAAACAGCAATTTTTCCCTACGATAACTATCCCGCGCATGCTCTATACCAATTTCGTTTAGAACTTCGGATGGGTAACTTTTGGCGAGCTATTTTTTATAAAGCAACCTGTGAGTTTCAGGATATTTTAACATTTCAGGGAGACATTGAAGGTGAGCTCGATGGCCGAGCGGTTAGAGAGTTGAGCTTGCAATCAAACGTTGTGGGTTCGAACCCTCCGCGGTCCAAAAGTCGGTTTATAGATTTTTTTATTATTATTGGACACTCTGGATTAGGAGTGCCATCATTTCACCTAATTAACGGTGCCATTCTACCTCACGTAGGGGGTGTCACCAGTGAGACAACCTTTCACTCCTAAAATGCGCAATGCGTCACCTGTAGTTTAAACAGTACAGACTAAAATTTTAAACTATGGTAATTTTAAATGAATGCCAAGAATCTTTTCTAATAAAATTCGAAACCTCAAATGAAATTTGAAATTATCGTTAAAGTTTACAAATACATTTTAAATTATAATTTATTTAGAAATAGTTTAAATTCTTCCTATTAAGTTGACTTTTATTTTCAGGTAGTACAGTACAATAATGAAGTTTAATAAATTTGTATAGAAATTAGTAATTTTTTTTTATTCCTAACAGTGAAACTTTTCTAATAAAAATAAACACTCAAATATCACTTGGCATATTTCAACTATTAAGCGAGGAAAACTGCGGGTTTTGTTGATAATTAATAAAAAGCATGTGAATACATCAATTAACGTTGTAAAATGAGTAAGTATCGCTTATTTTTCTCTCTCCAAACAGAAATAAAGATAGTTAGTATATCGTCGGCGAAGCTAATGATATTGCTCTTCTTAATTGTCTGGTGTAATTTCGTTTTCGTATGATTTGCAGCTTGTTTTCTAATTAAGTATACTGTTTTTGGAGACGTAATTACATTTACACTGCCTCGATGTCATGTGGAAACAGTTTTCTTTTAAGTTCTTAAAAGAGAGTAGAATGTTAAAATTGGGTGTAATCGTGAATTTGAATTTGTTGTTTCTCATTAAACAAGAAAATCCTAGATAAAAGTAATGTAAAAGCTAATGATTTCCTTAAATTTGTTAATTTTATTCATTTTTATAGCCGTTTGGTTTAGAAATTTTCCTTTTTTTAGTATGATGATGGAGTATGGTTTAGCAAATTATTATTTCCAATACTCTTTTCAAAATTTCCTTAATACAAATATATAGAGCTAAAGCAGAATGATTTATCTCTTCTAAATCACTAACATAACTATGAATGAAATGAAAAAAAAACTTACAAAATTCAGGCATATAGGACTGGCAATTTGACATTTTCTTTATTTGCAATTAGATAATATACTTTATTTGGATGCGGAAGGGGATAAAATTGAAGAAATGAAGACAATTTCAGAAACAGGATAGCTTTTAAAACTATTACTGGAAGGGTATAAGTGCTAGAAAATTCTTAAACACGAAATAGAACTCATCCCATCTAAACTTAAACCTCATAAGCAATGGTTTCAAATTCTCTCTGGAACTAACCTCCAGGAAAACACAAGGCTGAACTCAACAACTTAACTCTAAAGTACACAGTGTTTAAAGAGACGGCTGCTTAACATGAGCCAGTCGCAGCAAAAAATTGTTATTCATTCACGAAAAACTCGTAAACATACGCAAAACATTTGTTTTGCATGAGCAAGTACTTGCTTGATAAAATTATTCGATATTTTACTTTAAAAATATAACTAGATGATTTAAATAAATTTTTAAAATTGAAAAAATTGAAATAAAGTTTAGAAAACATGACTTGCAAAAATAACATTTCATCTTGCTCTCTGGAAATAACATTTCACAGATGACAGAATGGCAGAAATCTCCGGAAGACCAAAATTGCTTTCTCTTATATATTTTGCTATTTTGTTATCGAAGATAAAGTACAACAAAATATAATATAAATATACATATATGTATTTATAACGTAAGCAGATGGAAAATCAGTATTTATTTCACTTATTTAAAATGAAATAAGCACGGGTCAAAGATATTTTTATGTAATACTCCTGTAACAAAATACTGCTTTGTGTTTTAAATTACTATATTAAAATGTTCAGCGTTTGTGGACAATATATATATTATAAATCTTGAAAGCTATTCTAAAGAAAAAAAAGGAAGAAAAGCGTAGGAAATGAGGCAACTTCGTATTATAAAGAAGTTTTAAAAATATTCGGATCTTGGTGTAATGATACACAGTACTTCAAATACAGTATAGTAGATGAATGTTTTTGTGTAACCCTAGTATATATTTTCATTTATACAGGAAATAACTTCTAGTGAACTTCAGCAATGTATATCAAATTCGTAAAATATGACATAGTTTAATATAATTAAAACATGCCCCAAATAATGTTCCCCCCTATGGCATTATGCAATAAAATACTTTTGTGTGGCTCTGAAATAAAATAACGAATATTCTTTGCACGACAGATTGTACAGAATGTATACTGTAGAACACACTTCATACATGCATATCAATTTCAATATGTTAGAAAGAGTGTAATACCATTAAAATGCAACTGAATATATTTTTTCACATTGGCTGTAATGTAATGGAATACTTTTGAGAGTCCCTGTAATAATACCATGCATTTGATTTTCATAAAAATTGAAATGACTTGAGAAAAGTATGCAACAATTGTATATTTCAAATTTCAAGCTATTTGATTGGATAGTTTTGGCTGTGTTACATGTGGTGGACAGATGGACGGACAAATAGACGGGCGGACTATTTTTGAGCCTACTATTCGTCCGCCAACGACTGTTTGTCCGCCGACGCCGCCGACGACCTGGAACGACGAATTTAGGGGCTACGTATTTAAATAATTATCAACGCACCTAAAATATGTTTCCTTGTGTATTTCTCGCATTTTAAAATGGTGTTTAAGTGTATGGGCGCAATTAGAGTTTTTCACGATTTTCCAAAACTTTCAGGATAAGGCAAGTTTTGAAACTCATGTATTTTCTTACGTATATATATATATATATATATATATATATATATTTAATGCTTCTATTATAAATTTTCATTCATCTTACATAAAACTACTTCAAACTCTAATATAAATGCATATTCTGAGGTATTAATTACACTATTAAACATATAATTGTAAATGCATTATAATCAGCGTTATATATTTTTAAATTCTTATTATGAAACCGATTTCATCTTAGAATTTGGAATCTAATAATTCTATAATTTTGTGTACGAGTTTCGGGGTACTTTGTTATAATTGAAGACACTTATCAAATTATTTTTGACATCCATAATAGAAATCAAGTACTTATATAATTTCATTTAGTTTAGTTTATTTTATCAAATTTTGTCAGAGTTTCTTGCCTTTATGTTTGGGCAAACTGATGATCTCTCCAGAATTGCTGTTGGTATGTAAAATATCCAAAATATTACTATTATCTTTATTCAGAAACAAATTTCTAAATTAACATCTTGAGAATCCTACGCAATCTTAAACGTTTCATTACTTATTCAGTTTCCTTACAGAACACATTTAAGATTACATTTACTGCCTCGTAGATAATTTTGAGAGAATTAACTTTGATTGAAGAAGCATGTTCTAGAAGTATGAAATAACTCCGAAAGGATGAAATAACCAATTTGTTTTAAAAGATAAATGGAATATTTTCAGTAAAGGAGATTGTTTTCTTCATTAATTTTCGAATACACGCGAGGTTTCAAGAGCATTAATGGATCACATGGTTAAACTGAAATATTTACGGTAGCAATTAGAATGTTTAAATAAATGATATCAATATAAAGAAATTTACTCATTTCCAGTTTGTTTCAACAGTGTTATTTTTATCTTTTCAAAAAGTTTTGCAAACGCGGTATTTGAAATTCTTTTTTAACTTTATATGATTATGAAAGCTTTTGATTTGTAATTATGTGTAAGTATACTTCCTCACATCTAAATGCAAACAAAATGTATTTACATTTTGACTAAGCAAAAAAAAAAGTTAATAATTCAATGACTGAAATTCCAACTTATGTTTTTGATTTAGAACTATATAGCTTAAAACATTGAAATACACATATTCATCAGATAAGTTTTTAGGAGCGTTTGTAATTTTATAGACATGTAGCACCTTTAGTGGTCATCTCGTTCATCCGCCTGTCTGTCCGCATATGAAAGCGAAAAAAATACCCAACCGAATGCTACGAAATTTTATATATAAAATTACTAAAGAATTGTGTAGAATCATTTTTAATTTTATGAAAACCGAGTCAAATTGTAAGAGATAGTCATAAAAATATCCATACTTCTTATAAACCCTATCATACATCATTAATTTAATGATATTGTATGATAGGTAAGGATTCTGTGTTGCCATGATGATAACATCCCATTGAAAAGATTGGTTATAGCTGTTACTTAAATATGATTGAATGTAAAATATAGAATCGCTATAAATTTTAAATTCACACTTTTTGTACAAGAGTGCAATAACTATTCCACCAAGATCTGAATATAACTAGTTAGAGAATCAACGCAGCATACTTACCCTGTTTGATGCACAATTTTACACTTGTAACAGCAAAGATCTTATAATCTATAAAGTTACTAACAGTTTTCTTGGAAACTGGGATGCCTGAACTTTTAATGTGACTGGAATCCTGGTTACTGTTAAAATTTTAGAAAAATTACTGTATTTTTATTAGATTTTCTTGTAAAGCTACAAATTTGTGTAACTTTGCAAAAACTAGTTTCGTAAATTTACATCTTTTACTTTTTTTCCTATTGTGAACAAATAAAATTTTACTATGTATACAGATTTCTGTCACTTAACATATTAAGAATTACAGATTTTTTATAGTGTATTTGTCGTAATTGCAGCCAAACGTTCTATTTTCCCCACACCTGAATGTTTTTGCTGATTTTTTTAAAATTCAAAATGCATTTATGACATACTTTTATCTAAAACTTCATATGTATTTTTTTCTTACATACATTCTCGCAAATTTCTTTTTATATTCATTTATGAAAGAAATTGCAAATGTATTTCATATTTTTATAAGTCCCCTGAATATCCATCCTGATTTATTTCTGATTAAAATACAAAGGCTGTTATGATATTACTAAACATCTTTCAGAATCGTACAGGCGTTTTCCGAAAAAAATCTAGGATTTTCCCATATGTCGTGTAATTCCGATTCTGAAACTGTCTGGAACTTTAATACTTTCTATCATTCATCACTCCTTTGTCATATTCTTCTGGGATTCGTGAAGAGTTCTTACGTGATATTTTCTCTACTTACTTCAATTATTTTTTCATTCTATAAAAATCTTTCTTTATTATTATTATAGAGTTACTAAGAAAATATTGGATTAGACACCGACTCTAGGTTATTATCTCCTAAGTTGAAGAACAATTGAAAAAAAAAGTATGATAATAGCTATGTTTTTTTAGTGAAAAGCATACAGTGAAAAAAAAATTGAAGATAAGAAAAACTAAAATTTTGTACATCTTGGTTATTAAATAGTCTTTGAAATTCGGTGCTGTTGGAAGTATTAGAGTGTAGCAGTTGAAATGTTGAACATCAGAATAAAATTGTTTCTATGTTTATAAACACCACTAGATGGTGCTCATGGTATTAAATGTGACAATTAAATATTTTTCCATGTGAGCAAGAAATCATTAAAGCATTATCTGGTTGTGTTAAAATACAGTCAAAACCTGAACATTAGTCATGTACAGATACTTATATTTTATGAGTTAGAACTGGATCACATTCCTGCAAATGCAGCAATGAATTTCAACAAAATATTTGGAACAGTAAGCACTGTCCAACAACGAATTAGAAAATTCCGCTGAAACCAGATACGTTTCAATGATACGTATCTGGTAAAGTGAACGGTGTTGACACGACGCATCATTTTTCAGAAACAGTGGAAAACATGTGGTGCATAAAAAATTAAGCAAAATAATAACTAACAAATCATCCAATGTTTGTATACCACTATTTTTCTATAGAAATTCTCAGTTTATTTAAATCTGCAACGATATAGCTTCAAGTGCATCATTATAGTGGTATTGAACATCTGAAATTTAAATACTATGAGCTAAGTTGATAGAAAATAATAAAGAGAATAAATAAGAAAATTCTTTTTAATATAGCCAATATTTGTCGACTTTAATGAAATTTTATCAAAATAGAATTTTTATTTTGATTCTCATCAACTCAAACAATGTAAGGTAAAAATGTGCCAAACTCAATCTGATACTTTTAAACATTTTTCATTGAATTGGTTTAATAAATTAACATATCTCTCTGAAACACCTGTTTATGAATCAAATTCTAGATTTTCCGTCTGCAGTCTTTGTTATTCAGCTGTCAAGTAAAATCGCAGAATTTGCATATCAATGATACGAAATTAAAAGGCTTCTTTCTAAACAAGTACGCCTTTCTTGTGACTTAGAAAATTATTTTCTAATTTTAATTGAAAACTAACTATTGGTATTTCCTAAACCAGGAAGCAATTTATTTTCTTCTACCCGGAAAAGATCCGAGAACATTTTACAAAGGTGAATACTAAGAGATACAGCTATTGTTTCCTAATTTTGGAAAAGTTACGTTAAAGAAAAATGTAAATGCAATAGGAAGTGTGAAAAGAATTAATAAAAGGATTGTTTCTGTTTTTTTGAAAAGTTTAATATCTCATTTAAAAAATAAAACTTAATGCGACAAGTCACTTAATTCAACAAGGTTAAAAGACTTGGCAACCCATCAAGATGTACTTAGAAAGAAAACCCCATCTTTAGCCCAAAAATTTTACAAAGGACGTTCAATAAAAACTAAAAGCGTTTTTTACATTGTGTCAACACCAAGAAATTTAAATATAAAAGTAACAGCATTTTTTTCAAATTTTTAACTGTAATTTTGAAAACATTCTGAGCGAAGTAGGCGTTTTTACTTTCCTAGTTTAGTTTCTTGATTTTTTAAAGAACTGATTATTTTTGCCCTAAATATATGGAGGTAAATGATTCAGAGATAAGAAACGAAGTGCCATAAAAGTTTGCTATCGTTTAAGTAAAGCAGTAACAAAAAATAGTTAAGTTAATGAAAGAAACTTATAGTGACAAATGCTTTAATGAGTCTCCGATATTTAAATGGTATCTAGATTAAAAAAAAAAAAACTTTTATCTGAAGAGCTTGTTACTAAGCTTATCCGACCATTAAATGTTGTGAATAATCAAATTAGAATACTGTGTTCGTGATCTTGTAAGAAAATCGAAGAAACGACATCCAGCAGATATAGTATCATCAATTAAAATTTCGAAAACGTCAAAATTTCCATTCTATGCAACAATTTACAGCTTTGTTCCAGATGTTTGCACACTTCTTTACTAAAGAACAAGTGCAAACGAGCATTCAACAATATCGGAATGGAAAAAGATACTACACGTCATGAAACGTTATACACCATGCACTATTTTGTTCCCTTACCAAGTCAGCAACAAATGTATGTAAACACACTGATTTTCGCCTCCAAAAAACAAATCCGATTATGATAATGCTTTCTCATAATTTGCTATATGTGTTAAGTAATAGCTTATTAAACGAATACTAAAATTATACTCACCTCAAGTCTAGATCTCTCGATTTCTGTATGTTTTTGATGTTGTATCAAAAGTTCTGTGGAAGAAAACTTAAAGCAGATTCCCAAAATATTAAACAAAAACGAATTAGTTAGTAAAAGCAAAAACATCTTAATTATTGAATAATAAAAGGGTTAAAGGAATATAACTAATTACCTTTTAAATCATCCCTGAAGTATTTCTGTTTAATAAAAAATTTCCTTTTCAGTCCAGCATGACGTAATTTTGTTTCTTGGAGAATTTAAAAAAAATAATAGCGAATATATTTTATGTAATTAATTTTGAACTATTTAAATAAAGGAATCAACCTTGGGGAATAAATATAAATTGATAAGATACGATGATAAAATAAAGGAAAACAAATTTATTCATTTAATTTGAATCACATAAAAAAATATTACGTTTAGTTGTTTTTAAATACCTGAATTCTACATATCCAATGTAATATGTTTATCTCATTATTGCCAGTTAAGTCATTTCAACATTTTCCATGATGAAGAGATCCGACATCGGCTTTTCCTTAACATATTCGTCTTTTCATAAACTTGCATTGTATACGTTATAGCCTATGTACAAAATAATATTTCATTCAGGTTAAATTAAAACAAAGTTACACCTACGTTGACTGTAAATAACTAGAAAAAAATCATCTTTTTTTCAAATTAAAATTTTATTTTGAAGGTAAATATTACGTCTAAGAAGCTACTTCTGTCAAGCTATAGTACCCGTTCGCTAATGCTAATCTTGTGGAAGAAATTTTTAAAGATATGTCGGTTGCATTTAAATTTTTTAAGTGATGTCTATATTTATTTATTTATGTATTTATTTATTTGCATTGAATAATGATCAAATTCTAAGAGTCCCTTTTTAATTTTTCGATTCTATTTCTATGTATTTATAATGACATTTTGATTTTCATAACCGGTTACGAAACATAAAGCATGTTTGTAAAACAACATCTGCAATGACAATCAAAAAAGAAAAAAAAAAGGTTCTGCATATATCAATCTCAGGTATCCGATTTAAAAATAATCAAATAAAAACATTGAAATACAGGATTATATAAATGAAACTTTATATACTTATTCCACAGGATTATCATTATTGAGCAGGAATTTACGCTTGACTGAAGTAGCCTCTTAGGTTTTAATTTTCTCTTAGTTATTTCCATCATTGTGATATAGTTTAAAAATAATTATAAGAATACTCTAAAATCATAGAAAATCAAAAAATCCATCTTCATAAAAATGGATCCGGTCAGTATATCTATCTATCTATATTATAAAGGACTAACATATTTGTGTGTAACACTGTAATGATTTTGTGAAGGGAAACAGCAGACGATAAAATTTGACTGTTATTTACTTTTATTGTGTTTTTAAAAAATTTCGAAATATCCAATATTTTAAACTTTTACACCATCGAATTGAGAAAAAATTGTACTTATATCGCAATTTGTTTGAAAACAGTGTCGAAATTTACTCAAGGTTTATTGTTTTTAAAATAATTTTCAAGCGTGATTTTAATAAATTGAGTTATGTCATTCCCAAATAGACGATTTCAGAAGATAAATATGTTTGCCACTCAATTTAATATAAATTAAATACATTGCTCAAAACAATTAAAGGATATTGCAGTTTTAGGTGGATTTTGTATCTGAGAAACTTTTTAGTTGATTGATACATGGTCGACAGACATAGTAGGTTATATGAGAATAAATTACACATGTTTGGCAGAAAAAATGCATTTTATTGCGCATTTGTGTACAAAAGGAAAAAAACACAATTTGTGCATATGAGAAAAAAAGATTAAGAAAAGGTGTTTTCTTCAAAGAAAATCATTTTCAGTAGGGGGTATGGTTTCGACGGGCGGCCTTGGCGTTGAACACCTTTGAGGCATGGACTCAATGAGGTTATTGATGACGAGTTGGAGTATTCTGCCCCACTCTTCCAGAACAGCCCTTTCCAGTTCTTGGAGAGTTTGTGGGGGTTGTTGGCGGCCAGAAACTCGTCTGCCTAGAGCGTCCCAAACGTGCTTGATTGGATTCATGTCTGGAGAACACGCTGTCCATTCCATTCGAACGATTCCTTCCTCGAAAAGGAAATCCTCCACCAGGTTTGCACGATGTGGCCTGCAGTTATCGTCCATTAAAATGAAGTTATCTCCGATTGCTGCAGCGTACGCGACTACAATAGGTCTGAGGATCTCATCCCTATATCGGTGACCAGTCAGAGCTCCATCTCGAATGATGTAGAGGTCAGTGCACCTGTCAATGGAGATGCCACCGTACACCAACACTCCTCCACCGCCAAATCTGACACTTTCGTGCACGAACGCAGGATTATTCCTACTGCCACGGTCCCTCCAGATGAAAATATGCCTATTATCCGGATGCACAGAAAAACGGGACTCGTCAGAAAACAGAATATTGCTCCATTCATTTCTCCTCTAGTTGACATGCTCGGTTGCCCACTCCCTGAAGTCGCGACGATGTCTTGATGTTAATCTAACACATACCATTGGTCGGCGCGCATACAGACCTACAGCATGGAGCCTGTTTCGGACAGTCCGAGTTGAAATCGTGGTGCCTGTAGCCGAGCGAAGGTGTTGTTGGAGAAGAGTAGCGTTCATGTTTCGGTGTCTCCGAGCTGTTAACGCTAAATACCGATCTTCATTGGGCGTTGTTTTCCGTCTACGACCTTGCCCTGGTCTTCGTCCTGCACATCCAATCTCCAAAAAATGGTTCCAGATCCTGGAAATGACATTTTGTGACACTCCAATGGCTTGCGCTACTTCGGCTTGAGTTTGGCCCCCTTCTAACCTACCAACAATTCTCCAAGCTTCTGAATCTGTCAAATGACTTCGCTGAGACATCGTACTCATCGAAACAAAGTAATCACTGAATGCTGATCATCCTTGTCTTCATTCTCTTTTATCTGCTTGTATTAACAAGAAGTTCTAACCCAGGTTCCCTGGAATTCAGAATATGTGTATAAAACATTAATAGTAATTTAAATTGAAAGCTCCTATATATTTTTTTAACTTTTAATATAGTTGTTTGAGATTTTTCACAAAAAATATAAACGATTGTTCTTCTTGTTAGGAATCATGTATTCAAATAATCAGTCTTAACATAAAGTTCGAAATCAATCTTAAAATTACTTCGGTTCCTAATCTTGTAAAGAAAAATTAAATTATACCATCCCAAAGTTAAAGAATATTATTTGCACTGAAATAGACACAATGCATTTTGAGAATTATTCATGTTAATATGAAATACTATTTATTAAAGAACACGGAAGGACAATTTTGGTATGACTAATAGAAAAATTGATTACAGAAAAAAAGATGTATAGTTGATATTGAATAAATTGAAAAAGTACAACACTAACAAGATTATATCAAGAAGAATACATCCAAATAAATTTCAATGAAAGTAAGATCTTTTCCTTGCAGTCTATACTATTCATCCACTTTGAGAGAAATCACAGAGATTGTAATGTGCAAAAAATCAATAAGTACTGATGTAGCATTATATAACACTCCATAACTATGGCTCCCGGGACTCCATTGTTGAGAAAAAAACCACCCAACTAAAAACGAAAAATGTAAACAGTTCAATTTAGCTATTATTTGCGCACCTCATATAGCATAAGGATAAGTCTTGTAATCGTTTTAAAACTCGAAAAACGCAAAATTGACGCATTTCTACATTTCGGATACTGGGGATTCCTAAAAACATAGTTTTAGAAAAAAAAAATGTAATCTGTGAGATTGTGTGTGTGTGTCTGTGTCTTTAAATGCTATATCTCCAGAAGAAATTAATACAGATGTTTAAAATTTAGTATATACGTAATATGTAATAAAGGGTAAAAACTTACAGAATATCAGTAACCTCGTTTACTCGCAACTATTTTTTCGGACGCTCGAAATATTTATCTTGATAAAAGGTACATACAAATTTTCGAAATAACTTATTTTAAGAATTGAATATAAAAGACAATCATAAAAAAAGAAAAATTTTGCATAAATATTTAAGTCAATCGAATAATTTGTCAACGAGATATTTGTAATTAAATTTTCCACACTCTAGAATTCTTCATGACCCTTTATATCGTTAAAATTTTAATTCAAAAATATGTTATAGTTTGAAATGCGATTTTAAATCCGATGTTGTTATTATGATTTTATTTTAGGAGTTACAAGAGTTGTTTCTTTACGAAATTCATTTATGAAGCCTTTAAATTATGTAATGACATCAAGCCACGATTTTAAACTCTTTATCTACCGAACTACCGAAGAAATTGAGATAAAAGCTTGATATTAGGTAGGTATTTAGAATGTAATACTTCAGCAAATTTCCTTTAAATTTCAGTAAGCTTGACTATTTGTTACTTTTTTGCGGACTTTCAAAATTTTTGTCCTGATCAAACGCATATAAAAAATTTCGGATTTTTTTCTTTTTAAGAATGAATGTAACATAAATTAATATAAATTAATTCATTAATTAAAACACATTTAATTTTATTTTGGAATTGCGATGCATTTTATAAATTGCTTTATTTTCATATCTTAGATTATTTATATCCATGATGGGTAAATATTTCGTTGGCACCGAACCACTAACAAGGAAGGTCTCCATACGGGCATACTGAGAAAAATCTGAAAAAATTACAGAATATTCTCCTCTTATAGTTATATATGTTTATAAAAAAATTTCGGCGGAACCTCCTTATAACGTCCGTAAAAAATAATAAAAATTTCGTTTTTTGGCGATTTATGTCTGGTTGGCGAAAAAACGAAATTTTGAAAAATACGCTTTTACGCTTCGAATACTTTTTAAAGAAAAAACTTTTTAAAGTAATTTTGTCATATACGTCTATATGTACTTATATCAAAATGAAATTAATATATTTTATCATTTAAAACAGAATTTAAATTGATTAATATTGTTCCAAATTGAAAAATACACTGTTAAAAATCTGCTGCATTTTGTTGCAACGCATTCCCTTGCTTGTATAGAAAACGGTTACTTGGCCGTGAAATGGAGCTTTCTCATTGGCTGGAATAGAGATATTATATACAAGCGGTGGAGTGCGTTGCAACAAAATGCAGCAGATTTTTAACAGTGTATGACACAGTCAATTCGCCGTGCTATGGAGCATTCTCATTGGTCAGAAGAAAGATATTCTATAAAAGTAGTGGAGTGACGTTGCAGTAAATGCTGCAGATTTTTAACAGTGAAGTCAATTAAAATCAATTTTCAGATTCGTTAAAATCGTCTGCTTTTGGCGAGGAAATGCACTGCTCGCCAAATTCCGCGTCGCTTTCAGCTTTTCACGCCAATTATTCCAAACTATTTTATTTTTTTACATATCTAATAATGTAATTCCGCCGCTAATTTTCACTGATCCTTTATTACCTACATGAGTAGTTTAATTCGTATTTTTTTCAAAAAATTCTGAGAATGCCCCCAATGGAGACCTTCCTTGTAAGTTTCAGATTTGTTTTTAAAGTTTTAATATTGGCTCTTTAGCAATTCAAATTATCATGGTATTCCTTGGTTTTAAGAATGTAAATGATTAAACTTCCGAGATTACAGCTTTGAAGAGTTTGGAATAATTCCGGAGACGTAAACTTTACTCAGTCTCTTTTGATTTCTTTCTCGGATGAATTCAAAACAAGAAGAGACAAACACAAAAGGAATACATTACAGAAGATAGAGGAAAAGTTTTAAGACCACACTAAACCTCAAGAGAATCCAAAGATGGAGAAGTGGTTTTAAAAGGCGACGAATGAGAAGTGAATGATTGAAAGGGTTAGACGGAGGAAAAATTAAAATTTATCTAATGGAATAATATAAAAATCTTTTATGACTATATGGAATTTTGAAGTTCCTTTAAGGGTGTATTTCGATTCAAATTGCTCATTTTCTGATTTAGTTTTAAGTTCATTTTTGCCCTCAAATGCATGAAACTGGCAAATAGTATTATTCAGAAAGTACTCAAGGTGCCGTAACGGTCGATTCTTTGATAAATGTAGAAAATACAGTCGAGTATCTATATAACGAAATCCACCTTTCCAGGAAAAAATTCGTTATATAGAGAAATTCGATGTATAGAGAATGATGTTAAATATCGTATTTAATGTGTGAAATTTGAACAAATATTATTTTTGATCTTTTGAATTAATAGTTTGAAATGTTTAAAAATAAATGTTAACCTAATATTTTATTTCTTAATTATTTAAGCTGTTTCAAAAGAAGAGAACAGACATTTATTTGAAAATGAAAATCAAACAAGGAAGACTTGCATTAATTTCAGACGATGAAATCTTTGATTTTTTATTGTTTTGATTTGAAAATTGTTACGCTCTAAAAAAATGTTGAAATTTTAGCAAGGAATGAAAATTTGTAGTTAACATTTTCCTCCATTAGAAAGTCCTTCTTATGTGCCTCTCATTGATTCCTCTCTTACATATGCATCAATCCAATTGGCTCTGTAATGAGGAGGACGTGGAAAGGTGTGTGGGAGATGTGATGAATTCGTTGGATTTAAAGGGCAAGGAGAGAAGTAATATAAAAAAAACTCCGCACTGACAATAAATCAAAAATAAGTGATGGTAAATTGATTCCATATGATTTCAAAGCCTTTTAAAACTGAGTAAATTAAGACCAATTTTTGAAAAAAGTCGTTACATGGAGATCGATATTTCGCTATATAGAAACTGTTTTTAATGTAATCATGCGAAAAGGGAAACGTTCCTACTAAAATTCGTTATATAGAGAAATTCGATGTATAGAGTTTCGTTACATAGAGACTCGACTGTATTGCAAAAAAGGCTGCCAAAGATACCAATTCGAACGGATTTTTCCAAAGCGGGAGATCTGGGAACGAAAAAACAGGTCATACTGAGAAGGTGATTGTTTATAAATAAAATTATAATGAATTGAGCGTAAAATGACTTCACACGGCACCTTATACGTCTCTTCAAAAATCCCCTCAGCAAGTTTCATGTTTCTACTTTTAAAAATTTGCCTGAAATTGTATCAGAAAATTTCGAGCTGTTGAAGGTGGAAAAGCGTTTTTTCGAATACACCCTTAAGGAGACTCTGTAATCTTCATCTATCAAAAATTGTTGAAAATATCAACATTCTAATTTTTGGCTTATACTTTATTAACCCTAGTACATTCTGGTGAAGTTTCGTAAAGATCTGAGTATTATCAATACAGTTTAAAACGATTTTATTGCATCGTTGTCCCCTTTAATGCCAGAATTCCCTTCATTTAAAAGTAATTTTTGTATGTTTGTGATTTTCGACGAATAAGTGTGTTCAAAGTTATAAAACATTTATCTACATTGTTCTTGAATCTTTTTTAGGTTGTACCTTATTGTTTGTTTCAGAAAACTACATGTCAGATTTACAATAAAGTAAACAGTTTTTTTTTTTCACATAAAAATGTAAAATGAATTCAGTTTTTATTGCAATTTTACACGTATTTTCACATTTTATTTATTTTCTCCCAAAATAATTAACTTGTGATAAATCCAATTGTTAGAATTATACACCACGCTTCTACGAATATTTGTTCAGAATTGTCTAAAACTAGCAAGTGTTGCTGTTCAGAGAATATCTAATCGAACTGTTTTTTTCTTTTTTTTTCACATAGACAATAGATTTTTCAGAAACTATAATCAAAGCGGACGGTTTTGAATCGAATTTCAACGAGATAAAAAAAAACACTCAAGAAATGGTGAAAAACGCTTTTGTCACAGGATCAAAATCGCTTACAACCCAATAGGTAATTTATTGATAAAAAATGGAAAGCACATTTTGATTTCAAATCACTTCCATAGTTTGATCTTTCGATTTGATATCTTTCCGTTAAAAAATTAATTTGTAAATGTGTTAAAAACCTTTGTGTTTGTTAAGCAAAACAATTGAAAACACTCTTAAGAGGGTTTTAACTAAGTGCCGCCATTTCTTTTTTTTCTATTTTGAATTGTGTCTATATAAATAAAATACAAATGTACGATTTCAATTTATATTAAATCACCCCCCTTCCTCTCTGGTGCGCCATAGGTGAAGGAGTGGGTCTTCAATTGATGGCTTTCTGTGCAAAAGTTTAAAATAAACCTGATAATATTTATAACAAATGTAAATTTTCAAAGTGGGTGAAAAATGTCCGAGCCACTATTTAAACCAGTGATACATTAGCTGAAGCCGCCAACCCTCTTCCAACTGAGCCATACTAAACGAATACTATAGGACAAATTCACCCAAACAACCTTAATGATCACACAGTCTGGGCTGATACTTTGGATCAATTGAACAGAATAAATCGAACAATTGAATCTAAAAATGATAATATTTTTTAAATAAAAGTATTTAAAACGTAGTAAGTTTGTCATAATTCACCTAGTTTATTTGTTCCTGACATTATAGCCTATGGTTAAAATGTTGGCTACTCATTCAAATCACTGTACCTTTGAAGATAATTTCGATTTTTAGATACGTTCATAATTATGTGAGTACATAGCATTAATAGTCATTATCTGGTCCGCCTATTGTCCATATAGCATCGCAAAAACTACCCACAGAATGATTTGAAATTTAATATGTATGACCGTTGTCAATTCTGGCGATCCATTTAAAATTTTATGACATTGGAATTAAAATTTAAAAAGATAATAATAAAAGTTTTCTTTATTCTATTAAATCCTACAATAATTTATGAAATCAAAACTATCCTATGATAGGATATGATATTAGGTTTCATGGGAAGAAACCTATATTTTCCAGCAACGGTATATTTTAGATTTCCAAAAAACTGCGAATAAATTAAAATATAAACTATAAGTAATAATTGCGATGTTCTTGCTTTAATATTTTTTCAATCATCAAATATAGCTTGTTTAAAACATTTGTCCATGTTCAAAGATTTGTTTATTTCTTTGTGTAGAATGGAAAAAGTAACAACACAAAGAAATTTTTTGTTCTTCTTACTAAGAAGTGCTTTCATTTTAAATTAATTTCTCTAAAAAAACTTCTTTCGCGAATTATATTTATACATTGAAAAAAGAAATAGAAATCAGAAGCAAGAAAAAAAAAATCAAGTCTATTAACTTAAGAAAAAGAGAAAAGAAGGAAAACGAAAGAATAATTGCCTCTTTTCTTAAACTCAACTATGGACGAATTTTCTCAAAAGAACATCGTCTAGAAACACTGGAAAGGTTAGAAAATAGTTCCGCAAACTTTAGTTTAAAAGTTTAGATGCGATAAACTTAAAAAACCGCTTTTGTTTAAAAAAGAAAAATAATTCTGAGGATCTATTTTATCACTGCGCTATAGCTTGTTTTGCTTTCAATCTTGCAATGGAAAAAATCGTTTCGAATCAAACTTTCATAGGAAAATTACATTTACTTTTTAAACATTTCATTCTTGATTTATATATATTCTTTTTTTTTGTCTATTTCAAATATGTACTTTTTATTAAAAGAATAGTATAACTAAAACTAGTGAGATTTGGCAAGCATTTTTGCCAATCCTACCGAAGCTAAAATAGGCCAGAAAATACGAGCTTCTGATTGGTTGAATAATTTAACGAGCAATTATTGTTTGAAAGTAAATCATTTTGAATGCGAATGTTAGGCGCGTATATTGATATATGTTAAAATAAGAAAAGAAAATGCATTTAAAAAAATAATAAACAATTGGGTTTGTAAATATCGCGTAATTGACACCGTAATGCGATTGCAAATATATTTTTTTCTGAAATGTACGTATTAGAGGCATATATGTGCAAATCATGGTGAAATAAGAAGAAATGTCAACTTTTAATTTTTTTTAAAAAGTAATACAGAATAATTGAGAAACATCATAGTTAACTTCTTTAATTCTAAATTCCTGAAAATATGACTTTATCTGTTAATAAATACCATATATCAAAAACCATACATCAAAACGTTTTCAAACAGAAATTGGTGATTAAATAAAATAAATTCAAAAATGAAGCAAAACAAAATGCTCTGTAAATTATTTAATCAATCAGAAGCTCACATTTTCTGCCCTAACGCTAGCTTCAGTGGGATCGGCAAAAATTCATGTGGCAATAGCAAGACTTTCTTCTGTCTCATACATGTACATACTTCAAAATTCGCTATCACAGTACCATAATTAATTGGATTTCTGCACCCATCGTGAGGGATCTAATGGTATGAAAATACATGCATTGGTTCCAGAAATAGGAAAGTTGCAAATATCGTTAAAAATGCGGAATAAAAGAACCACATGCTGAGCAATTTACATCAAAACAAGGTAATCAGCAAAAATATTTGTCAAGGTAAACCTGAATCTGAAGTTTTGATAAAATTTCGTGCATTAGTTCTTCGGATAGAGTTATTACAAAAATCACAAAAAAGCAGCCACCTTTTGAGCGATTTATACCAAATTATGAACAGCATCCATGTGTTAAGGACTAACAGAATCTGAAGTTCTGTGAAAATCAGTTCGGCAGTTCTTGAGCTAGAGCTGTTGGGGGATATCATGAAAATGACAGCATAGCAGCGACACCTAACGATTGATTTACAAAAAAAACTAATCACCTTCAACTTATATTATGAATTACCTGAATATATATATATATATATATATATTAAAGTTCCGTGCATTAGTTAGCGCCCATAAAATTTATGTCGTATAAAGACAGACAGACATTTTGTAATAATATATCTCCTGTAAACCGTATAAATTTGTCGAAAAGCGGAATTCGAAAATTTTCATAACTCCAATACCTTCTTCTGTAAAAATAGAAGAAAGTAGAAATAAAATTAATGACAGTAAAATGTTTGATAGTACATCACATATTAGTACTTATCGGTTGAGCCATCTCATACTTACGCGCTATCAAAATCGTCTGGCCAATGAACAAAACTAAGAAAATAATGACCAACGCTAGAAATTGTTGTTTCAAAAGATGTAAATTTAATGTAACAGAATTTAGATAAGGCACTAGCTACAGTAATTAAGCTGACCTTCAAAAGTAGATACAAGATGTTTTCGAAGCTCATCAGACAAAAAATGGCAGTCAGTTTAAACTTCATAGTTCATATGAATGGCAATAATAAACGATTTTCAAAACATTACACCTACCACTTTTATTTTATAGAAAAACAGGTATTTGTGAATGACAGAAAAAATAAGCAATTACGAAGCTTTTGTAATTTCGCGTGTAAGTTTTGTTGTATTTGAACTATTATTGTGAGTTTTGATCACAACAACCAATAGAGTCTAGAAATGTCAAGAAGAGCGGCGGGCGGTAGGATGGATGAAAATTGGGTTGTCAGTGGCCGATACTGCTAGGCTGCTCAATGTTTCTCGGAATTTAGTGAAACGACTCTGGGATCAGTATGAATCCAAAGATTCTGCGTCCAGAAGGCATGTTCCAGGCCGTCCAGGTGTTACAACACCTGCAAAAGACCGGTTTCTAGCTCATTCGGCCCGATGGAGAAGACGCTCTACTGTGCGCAACTTATTGCAGACCACTTTGCAACATTTAACAGAAGAATCGTCGCTACTACGGGGAAAAGACGTCTTCACAATGCAGGTGGTTCTATTCAAGGCGACTAGTTGTGTGTGTTCCTCAGCAGACGACAGAGAAGGACCCGCTTATATTGGACAAAAGAACAGTTTTCCCCGCATCAGACAATAGTGGGCTTCTGTACTCTACACAGGTGAGTCCAAATTCTGACTGGAGAGCAATTCAGAACGTCTTCTGTTCTGGAGAAAACAATGCACTCAATACCATCAATCAAACACCGTGGAAACACACAAGTACAGAAACGGTGGAATCATTGTTTGGGCAGGGATCTCATTTATTCAATATTTCATTTTAAAGGTATTTGGAAGACAGGTTTCTAACTCTTTCGGCCCGAAGGAGAAGACGCACTACTGTGCGCAATTCATTGCAGACCACTTTGCAGCATTAGAGAGAAGAACCTCCGCTATTGCGGTGCGAAGACGTCTTCACAATGCAGGTCTCTATGCAAGGCGACCAGTTGTGTGTCCCCCTCAACAGATGACAGAGAAGAGCCCGGTTATATTGGGCAAGCGAACATGTTTCCTGGACAAGACAATAGTGGTCTTCTGTACTCTTCACAGACATGTCCAAATTCAGACTGGAAAGCAATTCAGAACGTCTTCCGTTCTGGAGAAAACAATCCACTCAATACCATCAATCAAACACTGTGGAAACACACAGGCACAGAAACGGTAAAATCATTTTTCGGGCAGGGATCTCACTCGGTGGCCACACTGACCAGCATGTGTTAGATGGATAAACTCTGACTGGTGCGAGAGATCCGGATGAGATCCTTGATTCGATTGGGCACCAATATGCCGGTGCTATTTGAAATAGCTTCATTCTAATGGATGATGATGCGAGACTAAAGCGATCTGTGGTTGTTGAGGATTATTTGATGATTACGGTTTGGAGATAATGGAATGGCCAACTCACTCTCCAGACTTGAATCCGATCGAACTCCTTTGGAACTATGTTGGAAGACAGGTTGTGGCATTAAGTGTTCCTCCAAGGTCATTAAATGAACTTGAGCAAGGTTTACTCCATGTCTAGTCACCGGTACCAATTTCGGTCTCCGACAATTTAATTGAGAGCATGGAAAGTCAATGCTGCCAATGTATTCAAGTCCAGGGTAGAAATATTCCGTATTAGAACCAGTTTCTTAATGTTTCTGTCACACTTTACTGCATAATACTGCGATGTACTAATTAGTCCAAAAATGGAATTTTCCACCATGAGTGCTTTTTTTCTAATTTCCTTTTTTTAAGTTTAACTAAAGTAAATTTCTATGTCGCATTAGTAAATAGCAGTTTAGTGCACATTTCCTCCAAATTTGTTATTTCTATATCCATTCATTTGAAAATTAGTCTCAAAAAACTTGTAACGTTGTAATTTAACTTTTGTAAGGCAGTGCATAAAAATTTGTAAAATCTCTGTTTATAATAATCTGAATTGCACGAAATATTTATCCATTACAATTTTCGAACGATGTTGACAACATTTTGTTTCATTAGTTTCAATTAACAATCGGCCATAAACAAATAAGTGAACAAGATTAAGTAGAAATAGAGTTATTATTTTATGAACTCATTTTTTCTCTCAGCAATTACAGTCTTTTCAACTTTAAACACATAATAATACCAACAGAAGCGTGAAAATTAAATATATATCATCAATTGTTTTTTAATGATCCTGATAATTCGGATAATCGGATAATCTAAATGATCTACTCTTGTATTTTTGCACGTTTTCATCATATGAGCAAAATTTAGACACTGATGTTATTTAACTTTTACATAAAAAATAAGACTAAATATTACAGGTATCAACTGTCCAGCGTGTAGCCTTGATCTGGACACAATCAAAAACCTTTGTAACATCGTATGTCGCAAGGATTTTTGCAAATTTTTGCAATACTTTTCCATTAATGAGCTTCAAGCTACTGTTGAACATGTTTGGTACAAAATAGACCCCCAAGTGACGCAGAATTTACTTTCTTCAAAGAAAAGTCATATTTTTGTGCTAATTGCAGACAATGTGGGTACAACTCGATTTTAATATGTAGTTATTTTTCTGTAAATATACAAATTGTTTATACTTTTGCCACAATCTTAATTTCGTGTTTTAGTTATTATATATTATATAAAAGGTAAAATTTATTTTTTTGTAAATAAAGTCAGAAGTAATATATGACAGATGAATTACAAAAATTTGGTACATACTTCTGAATATAGAAGAGTAATCGATCATTGTCTAAACATTTGCTGAGCACGGTATAAAGTCATCCATTCTGTACATCATGTTCAGACTAAGTTATGTAAGGCCAGCTTAATCAAGACTTTTGAGGCCGTGTTAGATTAACCCATTAAAGTCGGAATTACTCATCTCATTAAATTTCAAAATTTGCATTTTCATATCTGTTTCTTAATAGCATTATTATTATTATTATTATTACTTTCTTCTATCTTCAATAGAAGAAGGTTTTGTAATCGAAATTTTTTTCGACTTCCGGTTTTCGACGTATTTACACGTTTTAGGGGTCAGAGATTCCAAAAAACATGTTTTTACAAGATGTCTGTCTGTCCGTCTGTGTGTGTGTCTGTGTGTATGTCGCCCTTCTACCATCAAAAAGTGTATGAAGTTATGCATAGAAATGAACCAAATTTTTTGTGAATGTTTCTGGCTGTGGCAAGCAGGTCCTCCTTCAGTTTTGAAATATTCCACCTGAAATATGCCGCGGAAAAATGACGTTATGGCTTAAAGAAGTGTGTCTTTAATAGAAAATTGGGATGATTTTCGTGATTACGAATAAGTATTTGAAATATTAAAATATATTATTATTATAATAAAAACGGTAATTAACGTTCAATGAATAGATAATCTCAATTTTCTATGCACGGTTTACATATAAATTGAAGTAATATTGAAGACAACAAGGTAATAAGATACATAATATTTAAGTAAATCGCGCATTTGCATACATTTTAGAATTGTGTTAGTGCAACGGATAAGGAAAATTTGTATCCTTATTGTTAGTTTCAATTTTAAATGCATGTCTTTAAATGAAAGAATACATTATACATGAAAAAATTTCGATTTCAAATTCGTTGTTAAATTATTTATTATCATACGATGATGCTGTGAATGACATAGTAATCATATGTACTACATAGTTTTGACTCTCATATTTATATTATTGATTTCATTGTGTTGCTGCAATAGTGTGGGATTACAGACAAGTAGTATTTAAGTATATCGTAATTGATAAAATATTTTCTGAAATGCATTTTAGAAATAGTTACAATTAATAACAGGAAGAAGAATGCAAAGTTGTTAAAGGTGTGTCGGACAGTAAATTTCTAAACCTGTGATCAAATATCACTAATGATCTGAATTGTGTGTTGCAGATGATATAATTCTTCATCAGTATTAAATTTCTCGCATGGTTATGCTACTGTTACACTGTGTCGTAATTTGAAAACACAATTAAAAAAAATATTTATCCCCAAACGATTTTTCACTTCCTTTTCTTTTCATTTGATCATTTTTAATGCAAAATGTTGGTCGCAAATCTAATATTTTTTCTATTTCTATACCTTAATTGTTGATTTCATTTTAAGATATTTCGATTTGCATAGATGCGCGTTCGATGCTTCGTTTTGTGACTTTCGAATTTTATGAAAACATGAAATTAACTAGCTTCAGAAATTGCTATTTTGTTTATTTGATTTTTTTTCATAAAGTTAACATGTTCGATATTTTTTTATTCAAAATTCCTATCACTATTACATAATAATAATAGTTTCTTTGTCAGAATCTCTGAGATTAAATAAAGCGAAGATAAGTAAAGGAAAAGGATATTTATGTCATGAAAATGATAGTATATTAATCTAAATAAGGTACCCTGGGGTAATAACGCCAGATTAAGGTTCTAACAATTTTCACTGTTCAGTTTTAGTTTGTATTTTTCAAAGAAATATGTGATTCGATACAGCAACTCATTGACTATCTATATAAAAAAAATAATTTAACAGATATCTATTCATAAAATGTAATGGTGTGATTTCTTGACGAATGCTATTTGTCGTTATTACCCACCTATGTGGGTAATAACGCCATGCAAACAAAACTATGAAATAAGATGGAATAATTGCATGTAGATTGCCCAATTCTAAAAATAGAAACTCTATAAACTTAGACATTGACAAATTGCATTATAAGCTATTGAAAATGTTCAATTTTTTGTGAAAGTTTAAGAAAAATAAAGGTGTGGTGTGTGTGTGGGGGGGAGGGGGAGGCAAAAGAATATCAGACCGTGAGTTTCTTTCCGCTTAAAAAGGACCGCTTAAATAGAATTATTAGAAACATTGCACAGTTTTAAATGTGTTTATTTGAATCAGTATTTAGGATGTAGTTCGACCACTGTATTGAATCAACCGGGGTATTAATGCCAAGGATTTGCGTTATTACCCCGTTATAGTTATTGCGCTGTACATTTTAAATTACAAATTATCTCTAGAAGATATCCAAAATCTTCAACAACATTTTGAAAGTCCATGAAATGTACTATAAATTTATGTAATTAACAAAGTATTTCCGGATAAAAAAAAGTAGTCTTCACATCACAAAACGTATCTCTCAAATTTAAGATCAAGCGTAAATTTTAGTTGCTTGTAAAAACAATAAGACCTAAAAATGAAATAAACTATCTTGAAGCTGTTTTTTGCGATTTATATGACTCAAAACCCTTCTATGCAGAGCACATGTGTGTCATTTACCTGATTATTTCATAAATATTCAAAATATTAGCACTTGGCGTTATTACCCCGCCTGGCGTTATTACACCAGACCACCTTACATTAATTTTCTATAGCATCTTGTGGATTGATTTTTAACTATTTGAAAAACATTCTGTTTCACAAGGAGTTTTTGAAATCTATAACGTATTGAATAAATAAATTTTTTGTTAAACACAGTTTTTTTAATAACAGAAACTAATTTTACTGATATTCTTAATAATTTCTAACTTGTAATCAAGAAGAATATCATGTGAATAACTTTAGTTCTAAGATTGCTTATTTCAGATGTTTCACCCTCCATCCATGAATCAAATATTAAATCATTAAAAGTGAAGTATTGTGAATGATCTTTGTGAAATGATAAAATCGAGTGACTCTAGGGTAAAAGCATCACGTAGAAAATTCAAGAGATTAAAATTCAGTTTTCAAATGAATGCTTTTGGGATAGAAAACTTATTAAGTTTTGGAAGAGAGAACTGAAAATAAGGTACGACGGTAAATGATTCCAGTGCGTCACCACAAAAAAATGTTGGTGATAGACTTCTAAAATTTGTTACTTTAATATAATATTTTTATAATCGGATATGATATCACACTGGGAAGAAAATACGGTTTTGGCATCTAAAATCTAAACTGTGGCTCTAGAAAATACAGTTCCATGTCTTCTTTGTAAACTCTAGTTTCCTTTGCTAGAGAGTTCTAGAGTTTCCTACAAGTACTCAGGATAGTTTTCCCATATTCTCGCAATCAAACATACATAAGAATGTTTGCAAATGTATTGTGAACGCAAGAGGTTAGTTTTAGAAACTCTAATTCTAGATTACGCAACTATTTATAAAAATCAAGCCGTAATTTCTCGCTACTGAAACGATTCAGTATTGTTTCGTTATTTAGAAAATAAGAGATTAGAAATTTTAGATCATTTCGTCTATTCAGCTTAGTTGTTTGTCTATTTGCATAGTTTGGAAATATATATTTATAGTTTAGAGGTATAGAAAGGGATTAACTATTCATTCTAGTTGAAGACGATGTATTTTGTTTTTCAGAAAAGGCTTTATTTTCCATAAATGGTACAGATGCATTATAGTTTCAATAGATTATTTAATTGAAATTTCCCACAACAAATCCAGAAAAATGTATTTTCTCCGAATAAACATTAGTTGTCTTTAAATATTTTACAAAATAAAATCGATTTTTTTTATTTGCCGTTGTTTTTTGTGCACTTTTTAAAACTTTGCACTTTTCCTTCTAAGTTAACTTAACCGTTACAATGTTCACATTTGTTTTAAATCGACAAGCATTGTATTTTTGTTAATGTTTTTTTTCCAATCATCTATTCAATATTTTTAAATTGTTGTTATGTTTGCCGTTATAATCATATAGTCGTTAAAAGGACAAGCAAAGTGGAATTTTTTTAACGGATCGTTTACTATGGCATTTAGTTAACCGCTTCACATAAACTCGTTTTATGAACTCTTATTTACTAATTAGTGTCACATTCTTTAAAATAAACAATACATGCACTCATAAAGCCTATCACCTGAAGACTATAATTCAAATGATTAAAAAATGTAGTTCTTGTGGTGATCTTTTAACTTTTTTGATATATAATATAAAAAATGTCTTGCTATCAAAATTTGCATGCATCTGTTGCATGAACACGACTTCTTCCAAATAATACTCTCATTGGACAAATGGGTTATAAACTATTTTCGTATGAGTTCGATGGACTAAGTAGTGTAGAGGTGTAAAATTCTATGCTCCAACAAGCAGACTCCCACCACAAAATCTTATTAGTTTTCTTCGCTTAAAATTTATTAGCATCCCTTAGAAAAATTGAGATGAAATATAAGAAAACACAACTTTTAAAATTTAATGGTGATATATTGTCTGCTGGCGCATTGATTTTGACACCCTTGAGGTAGTGTACGTATTTTTATATTATTTTAAATGTTAGTGTCGACAACGTACATCGCACATTGAATGCAAGCCCAACTAGTAATTTGATCTCGCCGTCCACCTAGATTCCTTTTATTTATTTCATTATTTATTTATTTAATCATTGAAGAAAAAATGGTTTTTAATAAAGTTTTCAAAATATTTATTTAGAAAAATAGCAAGAATAATTAGACTTACAGGGCAGTGATAGCCTTTTTGAAAGGATGCAAAATTTAAATGTCTCTTTCTCAAAAAAAAAAAAAAAAAAAAAAAAACATGTATATAATAACTTAAATAATCGGTGAAAAGAGCTAAATTGAAATTCATTTTTTTCTCCTTTTTTTATATTTTCTTTTTAAAATTTATCAATTTTTATATTTTTCTAATAACTAATGAATATATTTAGAAAATATTTGTAAGAATACAAAGTAACAAAATACTTATTAAATTATATTAATTTTATATTTTATACAATAATTTAATATTTTATAAATTTGTAGATTTACTTTGAAATTTGACTTTCATTTTTAACTATACGCTCTCCAATCTCACACTTTGAAAAAATATTGTCTGTTTTCCAATTCAATATTTTTTGAAAATTCGCGCTATTATTGAAAGTATTCTCTGAAATATTGTGAGAAAAAACACCAAAGCAGTTATGCTGATAGTGGCACAAGTATGCTCATAGTGATGATATTATCAATCTTTAGTTGTGCAGGAGTAACATGACTAGTTCGAAGACTAGACCTATTCTAATCAATCCCGTATGTGATATTACATCGGAATATTTGGAAAACTTTCTGAAAAAGAGGGTATCTTGGAGCGCTGATATTACAATCTTAAATTTAACATTTTATACTGACAAAATACATGTAAATGTGATCTTATTATAAATTAAAAGTATTTCAAATCTTTAATGATCTATTCTATATAACTGCTGTTATGAAATATTAAGAAAATTTTTGTGCCGATAAGACCAAAATAAGCATTAAGAATAGAAATCCCATAAAATGCTGAATTTTACTATTTTATTTTTTATTTTAAATTGTACATATTTAAAACTTTTTTGTGTTTATTTTTTGTTTAAAAAATAACTCTTGCCTTTATTTTTTTGTTTTTTTCATGGCTTGAATCACAGAAGATGAGCGTAAAACCATTAACTAGAAAAATTCTTAAACTACTTTTTAACGCAAAAATATTTTATTGAAGTCATTTCTTTAGTGGAAAATATTACTTGAATTTTCTATTGTAAATTTTTCTTTTTTGTCTTTTTTGGTTGCGACAGTACTAAATGAATTTTTACTGAATGTATTTTTAATGTTTTTAAACTGTATTCAAGTCTGTCTTTTTTTATTTTTTTTATTTTTTTTTAAAATAATTTTTACACTATTTGTACCTTTTATTTAGTTTAAAGAAGTATTGTATTTTTATTTAAAAAGTGAAATAAATTTTAAATAGGAAACAATAGTATATATATACATATATGCTGATACCGTGGTACATTATAAATAATTTATTTAAACATATAGTGCGTCGCTTAAAAGTTCATTTAATACTACAAATTTTTAACACATTTTCTCAGACATTACACTTACAAATATATGTGCATCATAATCAGCGTTGTAGCTTTGATAAATTAAAATATATTTCACTCAAATGAATGCAAGCCTCGAGATTTCGTAAAAGATAAAATATGTAAATTGTATTTTTATTCGGAAACGAATTTACAAATTAATATCTTGAGAATCCTTCGCAATCTTAAGCGTTTGATTAATTATTATATTTACTTACAAAACTCATTTGATATTATATTCACCGTCTCGTAGATAACATTGGGCTTTTTTATCGGAAAAACATAATCTAGACTTACACCGAACGTATATGAAATAATAAATTTATATCTGATTAGAAAGAAGTAGAAAATTTTCAGTAGAAGGGATTGTTTTCTTTATAAATTTTTGAATGCAGGAGAGGTTTGAAGAGCATTACTGGAATGCGTGGTTAATTGATATATTTACATTAGCAATTTAAGTTTATCGTTAATGTATCTCAATATAAATAAATTTACTCATTTACAGTTTGTTTTAATAGTTGCGTCTTACTTTAATTTTATCCATTAATTAGTTTTCAGATGTTACGTTTGAGGTTTTCCTTGAACTTTATTTAATTAGGAAAACTTTTTCGTATTTTTTTTATCTGTATTTCCTCACTTCTTAATGCAAACAAAATATGTTTAACTTATAACCTACCAAATCAGAAAACTTACAAAGCCAATCCCTCGAATTACAGATCATGTTTATGATATAGAATTAAATAAGATTACATGTTAAAAGCTATAAATTCAAGGAACAATATTTTTATTCTATTACTTCAATACATTTTAATGTGTCGAAAATATATTTTGTAATAAATATTCTTTAAATATTTAATTTTAATTTGATAATGCTTAAAATCTATTATAATATAGCCATGTTAAGCAAAAACCAGGCACATTATAAATTAAAAAAAATCACTAACAGGCTCAAATAATACAATTAAACATAATACAAATGCATACAATACTAAACACTTTTGGTTTGTAGAATTGAGATTATAGGTAAAACGGATTTCTTTAAATTACAAAGCAATTTGTGATTCGAAAACATCAACAAACTTTTAAATAACAAAAGAATGAATCTCCCTCACTGTGGATGATCTTCAAAAAGACCTGCTTCTTCAGAGCATCTGGAATGTTTTAATGTCATTGTACATGAAACGATCTCTTTTCATGTCTTTTACGTTAGATGTTTTCACAATGCACCGATTATTCTCTAAAAAAGCAGTAAAGAAAAACAGATGTGTGTTAATCTACGAAAATGTGCAATAATCAAGAACGCAAATGTGTAATAATTTTATTTCGAACAAACCAAAATTAAGAAAAGTGTTCCTTTATCTTTAGAAAAAAAAAAAAAAGAATTCATTTTTGAAATTTCAAGAAAAATTTATAGAAATAAATTTTTATTAGCTGCCCGCCATTTTCGGAAGCGTTTTGGAGTAGCTGTTACAATGTATTTTTCAGTTCTCTGTATCTAGAAAATTAGTTTTCTGAATTCTATCAGTTCTCAAATTTAAACATTTTCAGCTTCATAACTGAATTTGTTCTTACATAATAATGTTAATTTGATAGCATTAGATTTGTATTCAGTATGGGAGTTCCAAAAATTAAACGGAACAAAAAAACATATTTTACAATATTTTATGATATTACTCTGAATATGATGAAATGTCAACAGCTAATAAAAGAACAAAAATGTTTGAGAGAACACTGAATTATTTTTATTCCTTTAACAAATCAATTTTCTGTTATTATTTTTGTTATTTTCATTTTTAATTTTATCACTTTCTTATTTAAGATTTATAGAAATAATTAATTTTGTAATACATGTTCTCTAAGTATATTCACATGTGACTTTTAAGGAGTTTGATCAAAGTTTATTTTGTAAGAGTCTATAATTATTTATGTATTATTTATGCCTACAATGATTTATTTAGAATTCTCGGTGATTTAAAGAAATATGAAACAAAAAACATATATTTAAAAAGACATAAATGTTATGTTCAGAAACAAAGAAAAAGAAAATCAAAATGCCAAGTGTAACAACGAGGTAAAATTATAACACAGTTAGAATTTTTTTTTTTTTTTACAGTCATTGAATTTAAGGAATTAGAAATGCAGAAACAGAAATAAACAATATCTATAACAAAAAAAAAAAAAAAAAAAAAAAAAAAAAACAGCTACGAACTGAAAAATAATTCATCCAAATACCAATAGGGTAAACATTTTTCATAAAAAAAAAAAAAAATATTCTACCAAAGTTTCAATTGAGACAAAAAAAATTCTTTTGAAAATTTTGAAGTATAAACAAATATATATTTAAAAATTACTCCCACGAAAGAATTAAATTGGTGAAATCTAATAAAATTGCGCCTTCATTCAAAATTTTTGTGAATTTCAATACATCCCCTTCTATAAAACTTGAAATTTAAATTTTAAAGAAAGTTTATATCATTTCAAATGTTTCCTCTCATATTTTGATTAGCATTTTTGAATAACGCATTATAAAATAATACACAGAAACGGGGGTATATATTATAATTTTTTAATCTGTTTCACCCGTTTGATCTTTGAATATTTAAATAATCACGTGTGAAATATAATTTTTCAAAATAGGTTTAAAAAAGATAGGTTTTAAAATTAAAAGCAATTTTCGAATTTTTGTAATTCGCATTTATGAAAATCCATATTGCGAACATTTTGCAGTTAAGCCTTAGAAAAGTGTTACATTTTCGGAAACTCATATGAATTACTTTCCTATTTTTATATTTGATACAAACTTTCACAAATATCTAAATGCAAATTCAGAAGATAATTGATTGGAATATATTTTTTTAAATATACTTCAGTTGATTTAAACATTTCAGCATCTGGATGTGAATTATAGTTCTTTGATATTGCGTAGGATAAATAACGTCGGAAATAAAATATATGTACAGAATTTGTGCGAAATTTTGGAAAACACTGACATATAAAATAAAATAATGTCTTATGATTTTGCAAATTACATCTTCACGATTATATCCCATTTTATATTACCGAAATTCGAAACAATATAACTGCCCTATATTATTCCTTCTTTTAAAGAAGCATTTATTCATAAATTTCTTCTGTCAATTTTATATGTTTTTTCTTCAAGAATCATAACGAGAAAGAAAAGAAACATGCGTTAAATAGGGGAGAGTGGTGTACCTTGGACATATGTGCAACTCGGACCTATGCTAATTCTAGCTTTACTTGTTTAGATCATTAAACAAAAATATTTGTATATTAAATATTTGCCACCAAATGTCTCATTTAAGTTCTGGTCATTTATTTACCAGCTCAATTAATTGTTCCATTTTTAAGAAAGAAAATTCACCTTTCAAAAGTAAAAGTTCAAAAGTTTTTAAAAAAAAAAATTTAGATGTTATTTTTATACTAAAACGTATCTAATTTTTTTAATGAGGATTATGGATAATAAAGCAATGCTTTAGCCATGTGTTTTAAATAAAGTTAGGCCTAACCTTAACATCATGATTGGTAGTTTTGCTTTTAAGTGTCAGGTGGTGTACCTTGAACTTAATAAAACTGCTGTGCTTTGGACTGGGACCAAGGTACACCAGTTTTATTGTTTGTGTCTAATGGATCTGAAAGGCAGGACATTTGGAACATTTTCAATTGACTTATCTAATTATAATTTTGGCTAAAAATAAATATAATTACTAATATAATCAAGTTTTAATGTCTTTTGTGATCATAATAAGTATATTTGTTCTGAAGTTTTATGCATATTTAGATTGTCTTATTTTTTACACCTAATAAACAATGAAATGTATCAAAAAATTATGTATGTAGCTTCTTGATTAATAAATGTTGATTACAAGATTTTTTTTCATTATTAGTAATGGGACTAAGCTATATCACCTTTGTGTGCCTCTATCCTATTTTCGTGTAAATTATTTATATAAAAATTGCAGACAATTATTTGTAGTGTATAACACCATAAAGTTATATAAAATCTTTTCTTTTTTTTAGTTTTGGCAAATTTTAAAAATTAAAAAGTCAAAAGTCAAAATAGGTCGGAGATACACCACCCTCCTGTATATATTACGAAATACTTTCCAACACGTTCAGAATACTCTAACAAAATTCACCGTTTAATAAGTTTAAATATTATGTCTGCTAGTTGAAACACTTGGAATACATGACACATTTGAATATTCAATTTCAGCCATTCCCATCTTAAGTCCGAAAATTACCCTAATTCTTTAAACTGGCCTGTATATGATATATAGAGCTTTATTTATAAACTTCATTGATGCAAATAATTAGTTCAGATGAGAAAAACATCCAATTTAACATGTTCCATCAACAAATTCTGAACATAAGGAAAATGGTGCAGGGAACTATTTTTTGCAGCTTTGCATACGAGGTACGCATGTTATGCAAGACGAGTAGCATATAAAAATTTAGTTATATTTATAAGTGCAGACCAAAATTAAAAACACTTTTCATCGATGATCACTCAATGATAGTACTATTACAGGTTACTTTTGTGTATCCGTAAAGGAACGATAAATTCTGTGAATACACTGCTTTATAATATATAACTTGTAGGGAAATTCAGTGATTTATAGAATTACAGTTATTAAAAGTAACCTATTGTGCTTCTATCTATTTGCAAAGATTTTTAAATAACTTTGATAACGAAAATATTGGAAAACGAGCTTGAATTCTAGTAGAATGCTCCAGAACGTTCGAGCAAAGGGAACTAAAATTTATAGAATGACATGGAACTAATTTTTTACAGCCATATTTTTTTCTGTGTGCTGACGTGGATTTCGAAATCAATTCATACCATACATAAATCATCAACTCAATATTTCTTTTTTGTTGCACGTAGCCTTGCAAAATACATTATTAAAGTTTTTATATTTTTTAAAGTGTTTCCTGCTTATTTCACAAAATGATTTTTTTAAATAAAATTATAAGACCAAATGCAATGTTCTTCTTTGATTCAACAGCAAAAATGCAATATGAACTTTAAATATTTCACTGTTTTATTTAAAAGTCTTTCTCTTATTTCGAACCTCGTGCTTTATTTGTATGGGTGGAATAGCAGTAATAATAAATATTATATCTGACGATGGCCGCGGGAATTGTATGGCGAAAGTAAAAAGGGATTTAAAATAAAACGCATAATTTAAAACGATAAGCTCTTTATTAACATGTTCTCTGCCACTCACGCGATAGCGCGTGATATGGCGCCAACGTTAAGGGGCCATTCACCTACCAGCGCGTGATGTGGGGTGATGTGCAATAGCCAGTCACGCACTGGCGCGGGAAAATCTTTCACTGATTCTTTGTTATAAAAAGTAAATCGGCTTCTGGGAAAAACAAAACTTCTACAGTGCGACATTAACTATCATCACATCTTCATGTAAGCGGCAGCAAATGTGTTAATACTATTACTGTCGCCTTTAATTAAAATATGATGTTTTTAGTAAAACAGGGAAATTTGAAATTTTGTATTTTGTGATTGCAGTTTTTCTTTGTCTTTCTTTTCTTCTCTTCGTCTAAAATGAAGAGGCTTTTATCATATTAGTTTATGGCTTTCATCGTCTAATTAATAATTCCGAATAATATAGGATCATGCAATCCTGATATGTTGTGGAATTCACCAAACTTTCAGGAAATATTTTTTTCGTTCATCACTCCTCATCGTATTCTACTAAGATTCGAAAAGTGTTCACGCGTATTGTTTACACTACTTCCTTCAAATATTCTTAATTTAAATGACATTCTTTTATTTTAAAACAATTCTGCTAAAATATCTGAGAAGACATCGACTCTTTATTATGGCTAATAAAAAAACTGATTTAAAAATTGTTTCACAATTCCCATTTTGATCAGTAAATATTATGTCGCAAAATGAAAAAAAAAAAAAAAAAAAAAAAATTGTCAGATGTGACAATTTCAAATATTTCTTCTACCGAATGCATGTTAATAGTGTTTGACAAATGCAGCGTAGTAGCATCATTCATTTGGTGGTTCAAACCAAAATCTACTCAGCAACAACTTATGTCAACTTATCAATGAATCAGAAGTTTGATGATAATCAGTGCATTGTTTTTTGAGATAGAGCTATTTCAAGACTTGAAAAAAATCTGCATAACGGCTCCACATGTTGGAAGATGTACACCTAAAACTAATCAGAATTTGTTTTTTATCAGATACTGACTGAATCTGTAGTCTCATGAAATTCCATCCATTGGTTCTAGAGATAAATTTATTGCGAACTTGTGAAAAATGCAGCATAAAGCTCCATCTGTTGAGAGATTTATACCAAAAGTAAATAACACTAATCTATGTCAAGGACTAACTGAATCTAAAGTTAACATTTCGTGAATTAGTTCTTGAGATAGAGTATTGCAATAATCACGAATAATGCACCATGGCAGCGCCATTTGTTGAGTGATTTGTACTAAAACGTAAGTAGCACTATGTTATATCAAGCATTAAATAAAAATAAGAAAATTAGAGAATATCCACGCAATATTTCTTCAGATATGGCTTTTACGGAAATTGTAAATAATGCAACACATCAGTGCCACATCTTGAGCGATATATACCAAGAGTAAATAACACTAATCTATATCAGGGACTAACTGAATCTAAAGTTAACATTTAGCGCATTACTTCTTGTGATAAAGTATTGCAATAATCAGGTATAATGCTCCATGGCAGCACCGTTTGTTGAGTGATTTGCACTGGAACGTAAATAGCACTATGTTATATCAAATATTATATAAAAATAAAAAAATTATGAAAATCCATGTACTATTTCTTGAGATATGGCTTTTACGGAAATTGTAAATAATGCAGCATATCACCGCCACCTCTTGAGTGATATATACCAAAGACTAAGCAAATTATCTTATACTAAGAGCTCACAGAATTTAAAGTTTTGTGAAATTCCGTGCATAAGTACTTGAGAAAGAGCTGTTTAAAATAATCACGAATAATGCACCATGGCAGGGCCACCTGTTTAACGATTTTCACCAAACCGTTATTAACTTTATGTTATGTCAAGAACTAAGTAAATATAAAATTTTATGAAGATGCATGTACTAGTTCTTAAGATATGGCTATCGTGAAAACTATGAATAATGCAACATAGCCACCTGTTCACCAAAAACTAATAAAGTATCTAGTTTATATCAAGTTCTAACAAAATAAAAAAAAAATTGTGAAAATCCGTGCATTAGTTCTTGAGATAGAGCATTCACAAAACAGAAAGACAGAGAGAGATTTGTTAAAAACATGTTTTGGGGGTTCTCTGACCCCTAAAACATGTAAATCTGTCAAAAACTGTATTTTGAAATCTTTTACGAATTCAATACTTTTTTATTGTAAAGTCAGAAGAAAGTAATAAAATAATAGAGTTAGAAAAACTAATGTTTTTTTATAATCAAATATACTTGAAAATATTAGATGGTTGCAGATAAATTATGGGATTCGATTTGAACCAATTTCCATATTTATGAACACTGCTAGATGGCAAATGATATTGATTGCAACGGTTAAATATCACTCCATGAGAACAAGGAATCATTAGAGTAATATCTGGTTGTCTAAATGTATAGACATAAGTTTTTATGAAGTCACAAACGGAAACTTTTTCTTTATGTGTTCAAATTGATCCACAATGCAGCATAAGAAGTAAGGAGTATCTACAAAATATTTGCAAATGACGCGGTTAAAGAAATATCCGTACAGTATCGGTAAAAGAAATAGGATTCTATCCAAGGATATGAATTTGGAAAATAAACTGAGTCGCCACACAATATCAGTTATCGATAACAATGAATTATGAGTACAAGTTGTATTTAACTCTCCTTACATTGTAAAGGACATGATTGAACTATCTTTTTGCAGTTTCCCTTCAATTGCACGCACTTGGTACAGTAGAAAAATCGGATAAGTAGCTTCGTCATCCTTTCGTTTCTTCGACTGATAATGACGTTTAATAAAATGTGGAACATGTTCCATAATCGCCAAAATTCTGCCCAACAGCTTTTTAATGAGGCCTCGAAACACAGGTCAAAATATTCGTTCATCTGTAATGGCGATTATTCGGCTGTGCACAGACTATGTTATTTACATCTCATTTTTGAAAACTGTTTAAACTGTTAGCGTACATATATACTGTATACAGTGAAACCTCTAAATAAGGGACACTTATGGTACCGGATCTTTTGTCCCTTAAATAGAGGTGTCCCTTGTTCGGAGTTTTTTATATTATTTTTAATTTATCGCTCAGAAGAATATAAAAATAACAAAGAATTAAAGGTGAAATTTAAATATATCCGAAGTGTATAAATTACGTTAATTAGACACAAAAGGAGAGAAAACAGAATTAATTAATATTTTAATTAGTAATATAATTAATTTCATTTAAATCATTAAATGATTTGTCAAATTATTGAATTGTATTTTTTATGTAAACAGTGTACATGCAAAATGTATAAAAACATTTAAAAGAATTTTACTTGAAGTAATCAATCAAAAGGGTTTGTTATACAAATTTCAATTTTTTCACTACCAACCTTTCAAGTGTTCATTTACCATACTAATAAATTTTAGCTCTTCATTATTAGCAATATTTACAAAAGGAAAAGAAAGTATTGAACTTCTTTGCGTATTTTAAGGCGGCATATCTCTCAATTGCTCTGCTCAATAAGTAGAAAACATTTTGTCACAATTACAAATTCATTTTTTAATGAAAAGGTATAAAATTAGAACACTGGACTATGGAAGCGATTTAAATTGTTTTTTTTTATTAATTAATTAACTATTGAGTTATAAGCGATTTTGATCACGTGAAAAAGACGTTATTTACCTTTTCTTGAGTAGTAAATCTCATTTTGTGTGAAAATTTGATTCAAAACGCTCACTTTGATAATATTTTTTGAAAGCTTTATTATATTTGCAAAAAATAAAAAAAGGATAGATCGATCGATAAATATTGATTAGATATTTTCAGAACAACAGCACCTGCTTGTTTCAAGTATTTCCAAATAAAAATTAATTAAAATTCCTGTCTAAGTTGCCTTTTTTAGATCTGAGAACAGCCTAAAAGCCTCTGTAAAGTTCTTTATTTCACAATTTTCTTTTATTCTCAGTTTTCAGAATCATACTCATAATTTTTTGCATTATTTTCAATGGTATAAATGCACTGATGTCAAATCAGAATTGTGGGGTGAACAAAAGCTCATGAATTGTGCCATGTGTCTCCATATCTACATGACTGTCTGTCTGTTTGATAAGTTCACAAAAATCTGCATTTTCATTTTCATCACAAACTACTTTATTATCTGAAATTCAAAAACCAGTCCCTTTAATTTCAGTTTCAAGTGTCCCTTAAATCGAGTGTCCTTTATTCAGAGGTAAATACATTACACATCCTATACCAAGGGACTGGGACCGGAAGTTTTGTCTCTTAAATAGAGGTGTCCCTTATTCGGTGTGTCCCTTATTTGGAGGTTTTACTGTATAAGTATATAATTCAATAAGCATATATTCAATATATAAAAAATTACAAGTTTTATATAAGAGATTATTAGTTTATTATTTTATTAATTAGATTATTAGTTTTTAAATTGCTAGATTTATTTACAAGTTTTGTTGTCAAGATAGTTCAACAGTTCATAAAATAGTTCATAAAATTTAACTGATTCATTATAACGTGAAACCCTGCATTTCCAGAACAATTGTAAAATTCTTTCGTACCTCCATGTTTCCCCAACCGTCTCCATCTAATCGGTTTTTAAAAGCGTTTGGGAATGTTTTTGTCAGCGAAACAGAGCACCAAAGTCGTTAAAAAACATTTGAGTAATTTCTTTCGACCTCGATGCCGGAAATAGAAGTCCTAGCAGGACGTTCCCTTGTATCTGCGTTGGAGAAACATATTCCATAAAATGTTGCTATTTTACTTTATAAAAATAATTTTTCATGGGGATATTATTGCTTGATCTTCAAAATTTAATATTTGATCTCAAAGACCCCAATTTTTAATACGATTTAACTGTGTAGCGTGACATGTCAGCATTAGATTTACAGACAGGACACGGTTGCGCAGTCTGTCGCAGACCGCGACTGATGAAAACCTTATTTATTTAAAACGTGATTCGCATATTAGAATGCAACTGATTTGCGAAGTCTACTTTAGCGAAAACTTTCTTTTTATTCGATTTTGCTGGTTGGTAGGAAGGTTTATTATTGTGTTTTCCTCCACCCCAAAATTATGAAAACATGCAGAACTAGAAGCCATAAAACACAAGGGTCAACCTACCAGTCATTCACAAAAACCATATTTTAAGGTGTTTTAAACAAAGGTATGATATGACAGATCAGTTTTATTTTATTATGTAAATCGAGACTTTTTCATTTTCGAAACGAAGTGAGGTATTTGTACAAAGAAACAGAAATTACAGAACGAACAAAAAAAAATTCGTGACACGCATTGAAAAAATATGAAATTTATGACAAATGGTATACTTACGGATACATTCATTAGCAATGTTTCTTCTTTATTTCTGCAGTTGTTTCAGTTGTTATTAACAGCACGTCACTTTTTTTTAATCAGATCTGGCTGAAATCTTTCTCGGTATTTCTTGAACCGATTTTTCGTTTTGGTGATCCTGCCATGTGGTAAATCGCCTTTTTAGGAGATATATACTCTGCCCCGATTCTTACAAATAGAAAACTTTATGAAGTACAGGAACATTTTGTTAGCACTGTATTTATTAAAGTATTCTCGAATGAAGATTTTCAAAAAGTTTAAAATTTTTAAGAAGCATTAAAAAAACTGCATATTTTCAACATCTCTTTTATTATTTTAGTCACCATTTAAGTAAAAAAAGTTTAATTTTAAAGTTCATTTAATGCACTGGACTCCAAAAGTTAAGGTGCAACATGTTTTTCGAAGGACATTAGAACAAATTGGCAATGATATGAAACTACATAAATTATATAAATGAAAATAATAAACTTAAAACAGATTACGCAAAAATTACAACTACGACTTATTTTATAATAAAGAACAGGTATTTGTGAATCAGAGTAAAATATACAAATGCGAAGCTTTCGTAATTTTACGTGTAAGTTTTGTTGAACTATTGTTGACCATTGTATTCACAACAACCAGTAGAGTCAAAAATGTCTAGAAGAAGTCTTTTGCCCGAATAATTAAGGTGGCGGGCGGTAGGATGAATGAAAGTGAGGTTGATACGGGCGAATACTGCTAGACGGCTCAATGTGTCTCGCAGTGCAGTCCAACAATTCTGTGATCAGTATGAATCTGAAGATTCTATGTGCAGAACATATGTTCCAGGCTGCCATGTGTTACACCCCCTTCTGAAGACCGGTTTTTAGCTGTTTCGGCCCGAAGGAGAAAACACACTACTGCGCCGCAATTCATTGCAGCCAACTTTGCAGCAACTGGGAGAAGAAACTACGCTGCTACGATGCGAAGACGTTTTCACAATAAAGATCTCTATGCAAGGCCACTAGTTGTGTGTGTCCCCTTCAACAAACGGCAGAGAAGTGACCACATATGTCGGGCAAGGGAAAATGTTTTCTGGAACAGACTGCAGTGGGCTTCTGTACTCTTCACAGACCAGTCCAGATACTGGAGTGCGATTCAGGACGTCTTCTGATCCAGAGAGAACAATGCATTCGATGCCATCAATTAAACGTTGGCGAAATACACGGATACAGAAAGGGTGGAATCTATTTTTGGGCAGGGATCTTACTCGGAGGCCACACTGACCTGAAAGTGTTCCATGGAGGAACTTCGACTTTACGAGATATCGGGAGGAGATCCTTGATTGATAAGTGCGTCCATATGCAGGTGGCATATAAGAAATCTTTACATGGATACGGACATAGGAAAAAATCCTTTGCTGTGATTGGCTTATATTATGGAGGAATGTCGTACGTCACAAACACGTTACTCGTTGTAGTGCAGGGGAGAGAGAGCAACAAACCGACATGGTTTTATGATGTTCAGTACCATAGACTTCTAGTCACAAGATTTTTACTGATACAAATGTGAAATTTCAAAGAAAAAATATGAATTTTTGGACGATTATTCATTTCTGTTCACCATAATATCGCCTAATTAAATGATTCAAAATGAAATGATCTCCAGAAATCAAACGTTTGAAATTTAAAATTTTTTTATCTGCTAACTACGGAACTAAGTTTACTCAATTAAAAAAAAAAAAAAAAAAAAAAAAAAAAAAAAAAAAAAAATCCAGCTTTAATGTGCTTAAAGATTGCAAAATTCATTTCAGTCTCCAAATGCATGCTTGCTAGTTCAGTGGTTACAATATCCAATTTTAAATGAAAATAGACACTTTAATCATATATACAATCATTCTGCTATCTTCAAGAAATATTATGTTTTCTTCGTAGATAAAGTAATTTTAACTATTCCTTTTTGGATGACTATACTATTTTGTGATATAAAAATTGTAAACAAATAAATAAGAAGAAATTATATTAAATTATTTCTACGACGAAGTCTTATCTATCACACCGATCTGAATATCAACTTTTTTACGACAAATAGAAATATAAGGAAATGGCATGTTTACAAACAAACGCTTCCTTCAACCAACCTACCAGTTACATTTTGTCTTTAGCGATCATTACGGGAATCAGCATAGCGCCGTTGACCAATCGTTGACTTCTTGTGTATAGTAGGCGTCTTAAAGACGGGCAGGAAATTACTGTGGATCCCCAGTAATTTTGCCCACAGTGACAGCAGCTGCCCTTTCCTTAATAAACAAAACAAACGCCTTTTTAATTACGGTTGGAAGGGCGAAAGACAACGCCATTTAAATTCCCGTTAAAGGGACGAGAGAACCAATTAGCCAATCACAGCACAGAATTCTTTCCTATGTCCATATCCATGTAAAGGTTGCTAATATGCATGCCGGTAGTATTGATAATGGTTTCATTCTAATTGGTGATAATTCGAAACCATTCCGATCTGTGGTTGTTGAGGATTATCTTGAGGCTCACGATTTGGAGAGAAATGTATGGCCAGCTCACTCTCCAGACTTGAATCCATTAGAGCAGTGTTTCCCAACGTGGGGCGCACGCCCCACAGGGGGGCAAGTTGGCTTTCGAGGGGGGCATTCTTTTTAGTTTTGAATTTTTTTGTACTTTTTAAAATGGAATAACGGCTCAATTTTAATATAATAAGAATTATTTTTCAGAAAGAGCGGAGGGGGGTCATCAGGGTTTTAGACAATGGTGTCCGACAATTTAGTTGAGAACATGGAAAGTCGATGCCGCCAATGAAGGGGTGGACATATTCCGTATAAAAACCAGTCTTTTAATGTTTCTGTTACATTTTACTGCATAATATTGTGATTTATATATGTGGTGTATAATATTTCTCCAAAAGTAGAATTTCCACCATGAGAGTTATTTTTGTTGCAATTTCATTTCTTTCTATGTCGCATTTAATAAATAACAGTTTAGCACACACTTCCACCAAATTTGTAGACTCTTTTTTTCATTCATTTGCAAATTAGATGCAAAACACCGGTTGTACCGTAACTTTTGGAGGCCAGTGTGTATTTTCACAATCTGATGCTTTAAATATTTTCGTTTCAAAAATTACTAAACTTAAATTACTCTCTCGCTCATCTGTTCGTGAATGAAATCCTCAATTCTCCTTTGCATCCATTGTTGTTTAGCTGTTTAAGTAAAACGCATAATTTGCATAACAATGATAAAAATTTCGAATGCTATTTCCTAAAGCAGTACTTCTTTTCAGTAAGCTGAAAAATGGTTTCTTCGTTTGATTCTAAAGCAACATTCTGTATTTCCTATCCTGAAAGCATAATATCTTCTTTTGTAGGGAAAAATTCGACAACGTTTCTCAAAACAGAACACAAAGGAAATCTTCGTTTTTTTAGATAACTTGCCTTTCAGATTTAAAAATTCCTTCTTTCATAGAAGGGATAAGAACAACAATAGCAATAACAAAAGAATTGTGAAAAGAATAAAAATTTATTCTTCCTGTTTCCTGTTAAACTTTAGACATAAAATTTAAAATCAAAATTCAATGCAATTGAATTAAACAAGTTTAAAAAGTAACAAATCAACAACTTGAACTTATATATAAATTATTATTATGTTATATTATTAATATTATGTTACTTTAAATTATTAATATTATATATAAGGTAAAATACACACAAAATGATAATGTTTAAATATTTTTTACGGAAAAAAAAAAGATTTTATGTAACAAATATTTAAAAATTTTGTTCCGAATCTTTATCAATTATGTTTTTAACGCAATTTGCGGCTAAGGAAATGTCTTTGGACACCATCATTAAAACTCAAGCTGATGATACTACAACACTTTTTTAACGAAAATATAAGGATGTTTATAGGTAGTGACTAGGAACAGTTATTAAAATTAACTGTTAATTAACTCATTTCACTTAAAGTAAAATCAAAATGTCTGGTATTAAACTTGCTGAGTTATTACTCTAAAGACGAGGAAATTTCATGTCATTTCACCGGTCTTTTGCCTTCTTACAGAATTTAGATGAACTAAAATATATTTTTAATTAAAAACTCTAATAGATTTTTTACGTTTAGTATATAGTTCTTGGATATTTCCCGTGCATTAGCAACAATTATTTTTATATGAAAAATACCAATTATATATTAAAATAAAATTTTGAAATTTTTTAAAAGCGATAACTTTGTCTTGAAATCGAGTCGGGATTTGACAGCTGAAGAAATCCAGCCTTTTTTATTGTGGTAAATTCAACATTTAAGCATGGTTCGATTATCTATACTAAATTTGTGTTTAGTTCATATTTTGTTATTCCATTCATGGACTGATAATGTTTTAATTTCGTTATGGAATCTACGCCGAAAACAAATACTGAACTATTTTTTATGATATTTCTAGTGAAAACAGATTTATCTTTCTTTTTTGTACGCCTGAAAGTGACAGATATGTATATTTTTAAAAATCATGCTTGAAATTCATTTTTAAACCAATAAAAATACTGTAAATTGCGATGCAAGTTTAAAAAAATTGCAGTACAATTTTTAAAGAAATTCCATTTAAAAGCTCTTTTTCTTCATTAGATGATGTAAAAATTGAAAATGTGCGGTATTTATAAATTAAAAAGAATGCAATAAAAGGTAATCGAAGTTCAATTTCATAGTCTGCTGTAACACATTCCATTACAAGTCATCGTTACATACAGAGACGTTTGTCCTTTTATAATATACATTCCTATACATATCATCGAATATAATCGTATAAAATAATAAATAAGTGATTAACCGACTTCCAAAAAGGAGAGGAGGTTATCAATTCAACGCGTATGTATTTTTTTTTATGTATGTTCACCGATTACTCCGAAACTATTCAACCAATTAACTTGATTTTGGTGTTAAATGAAAGAGCTTGCTCTCGAATTGGTACCACTTTCGTTTCATAGAAATTGGTCCAGTACTGTTTTAGTAATTAGGCAAAAACTAATACAATTAGTGATTTCTCGCAAATCAGTAGTAATATGGATGTTGAATAAATTTACCGGTGCCAGGATGGGCGAGCGGTCTAAGGCGCTTGATTTAAGATCTGGTTTTCGAAAAGCAACGTGGGTTCGAACACCACTCCTGACGTACGTGTATTCAATGAACTTTTCAGTATTACAATTTTTAAATATATATTTAACAAGTTAAATACTAATTATGCTGTTAGGAATATTTTGTATTTAACCGTTACCACAGAGTATCAGAGAATTTTTATTAACTCAATACTTTATCAGTGAAAGAGTACTCAAAAAGAGAATAGACTTGCGAAAAGTAACATGACATTGAATAAGTACTCTGAAGAGAATGAAGTCCGGACAGCCGAGCGGTCTAAGGCACCAGATTTAATCTCTGGTTTTGAAAGAGAGTGTCGGTTCGAACCTCATTTCGGACATATACAAAAAAAAATTTCCATGTTATATATTTTTTTAAGTGACTTCAAAAAAGGAGAGGATGTTATCGATTCGGCGCGAATGTATTTTTTTCTATGTATGTTCACCGATTACTCCGAAACTATCCAACCGATTAATTTGTTTTTTGTGTTAAATGAAAGAGGCTACTCTTCCATTGGTACTTCTTCCATTTCATTGAAATTGGTTCAGTACTTTTTTAGTAATTAAGTAAAAACTAATAAAATTAGTGATTTCTCGCAAACTAAAATAACATGGACCATGATTAAGCTCGCCGAATGGAGTGCAGTCAGGTGTCTGAGCGGTGTAACACAGCAGATTTGATTTCTGGTTCTTGAAAGAGATCGTGGGTTCGAACCCCACTCCTGACATACGTGTATGGTTTACAATGATTTTTCCCGTATTGTAATTTTTATTAACTGACTTCAAAAAATCGTTAACTTTTAACTAAAAAGATAAAAATAAACTTTTTTACCAAAAATTGAACCGACTTCAAAAGCTACTGCAATGTGAAAAATAATTTTTTTACAGAATAGTATTAAGAAATTAAATTAAGAGCGTAGTATTTATCATGCGTATTGTTATATTTATGTAGATTAATTTGATTTTTTGAAGTCGGTGCCAGCCAAGCCAACTTCAAAATTAAAATTAATTATCCAATGCAAATCGTAAAAGAATAAAGTTAAATTTTAACTAAATATTAAATCGTAAAAGAACTCGTAGATACTTGGATGCGTGTCTATTGGAAAATTACATGTAACCTGGCTTGGCTGGCACCGACTTCAAAAAATCAAATTAATCTACATAAATATAATAATACGCATGATAAATACTACGCTCTTAATTTAATTTCTTAATACTATTCTGTAAAAAAATTATTTTTGACTTTGCAGTAGCTTTCGAAGTCGGTTCAATTTTTGGTAAAAAAGTTTATTATTATTTTTATATAAAATTTAAAATCACAAAATTGCCAATATTTTATGTTTTTTATTCTCATCATGGAAAATCATACACTGGTGTGCAAAAATTATTGCAATACTATTGCGTTGCAATACTATTATATTTATTTCAGGTCTATCTCCTAAATGGTCATTCATTTTGTTCTGTTGTCTTTTTCGTCTTTTATGCTAATTTACCTATTCCGTCCTTAATTTTTGCACACCAGTGTATATTAAACATATTGCAAATGGTAAACAAGCGACGATAAATAAATAAGTGAGTTGAGTCAAGTCAAATATATTTTCTCCTAGAAATATAAGCTACATAATTATAAAAAATAAATGGTGCCATTATCGCAAAGAACCTTTGTTTCTCTATCAAAATCCCCCAATTTGACGAAGGATTAATTAAGTCAATTAAATTATGAGTATAAGTAACATGTTGCAATACCATTTAACTTGTATCTAAAAGAGACCAAACTAGTTTCGAAAGGCAGCTGATTTAATATAGTGAAATCATATTAGGATTGATTTTATTTTTTAGAAGCAGCAATATTTGTTGTATATCAAATATTTTTTATGCATTATTTTTTTCTCGAAATTTAAACCACTAACTACTACTATAATTTTTATTTATCTACAAAATAGTTAAATAGAGATTGATTGCCATATAATACATATCATTAGAAATCCGAATTGCAACTTTTTTTTTTTTTAATCCACTCTAGTAGTGCTTGTCATTGGTTCGCCACTTTATCATAATGCAAGTACAGTGATACTCGTTTAAGATACGTCCGCTTAATATACGTACCCGCTTAATATACGAATTATCTTAGGTTTCTTGAAAATTGTCTATTAAACCCGTGTAAAATTACCCGTTTAATATACGTACGCATAAGATATGATCCCGCTTAATACACGAAGAAAATTGGTCCCTTGATGTCAAAAACCCGCTTAATATACGAATTGGTGCTTGTGTAATCCGTTTATCAAGTGTTTTCAGGACAGACTATGTAAAATTTTATTTTTCAAAAGATACTATCTTTTTAACTTTTATGTCTCTAAGATATGTTCTTTTCCACTGCTTTTTGCTCGCTTAATTCTGTTTGACTCCCTGTTTTTCAACAAAATACAAAAACAACTACAGCTTTTATTTCTTTTACCATCACACTTGTTGTTACAGAGCGGTGGATGGATCCGAAATTTCATTGGTTGCTCTCTCTCCTGATTGGATAAGAAATTTATTGGTGAAATCCGTCTATATTTTTATGCTTTTTATTTTTTGTTTCACTTATCTAGCTGCTTTTCATTATTATATCTTTTTATTACTATAAATCGTCCTCAGCAGTGCTTTTTTATGAATTTATTTTTGTCATTTGCTTTAGCTCTGCACTGTACAAAATGTTAACATCACAGAAAAAGAAAAGTATTAAGAGGAATGCAAAGATTGGGAATTATTTGTTAAAATTAACGATCATGTTGTGGCAAATGAAGTTCGTTCTATCGCGGATATAATTCACACGTAAAAGTTCCGATGAACTTAGGTCTTCAGATGAAGTAGAAGACGACGCGGATGAAGAAATAGATGTACCAACCATACTATTATTCTTATCCGTAAGCAGCTTCTTCAGCTTACTTCGAGTGCCTCTTCGATGGATGTTTGTCCTTCCGTTGAAGATTTTTTCTACCACATCAACAAGGCAGAAAACTTCCTAATAAAATCTCACCCTCAGTAGCACCAAAACAAATTAAACTACTTTTTCTCAAGAAACTAAAATTACATCACGATTTCTTAATGTATCAAATAATTATTGCTGTCTTTCAAAAATTATTATGAAAATTTATTTTTCATTCCCTTTAAGTATGTAGTATTTTAAATACTGTTTTCTAAAAATTAACAAAATTTTCGTTTTATTGTCTTTTTTAAGTTGGCAGAGAGTACAATATAAAGGCATTTTAATTTTTTTACTGTATAAACAGACATTTAATAAAATTTTGGAAAAAATATTTTTTTTTATTTCAATATGTTATACTCAAACTTTCTAGAATACCTAAAAATTGTTAGAAATGGGTAAAATAAGAGTAATAAATGGCTAAAATACGTTAATCTGCACCGTTTTTATGTGCATTATTATTGTAGAATTTATGAAATTCGGATAAGATACGATCCCGCGTAAGATACGAAATGCTCCGGTCCCTTGATTCATATCTTAAACGAGTTTCACTGTATTTGTATTCATACGCACTCACTATAATTTTTTTCCTTCCTCGATCAGACGTAATTTTTTCAATAATTCCGCCTGTTTAAAATGTAACTATGACATTGGAAGATTGAAATTATGGATTTTGCAACCTTAAAACATTTTCTGTAAGTGCTCTGTTATTCTGAATAACAAATATATAATAAAAAAAGTTATAACTGTGTGACCTATGTATCTCACGAAAATACCACGTTATCTAAAGTTTCTGTGAATATTTTAATTCATTCAGCACATGGAAAGAATGACTGCACAGCCTTGATAGAACTTTTAAATTGATGGTTTGCTGCTGTTTTAAATATTATTGTAATCTGATTTCATAATATCTTTCTTTAATTAGTAAATATTTTATTGGTGTGAATCTATGATTTAAAACAATTTGTGCGATATTTGTCATGATTGCAAATGGCGCAAATAATTGCATAACAATCTCGATTAAGCAATAAATCCATATTTAATGAGATTGAGACCCTACATGTCAATCGCTGTAATAATGTTACACAATCCTAATAACCGCATACACATATTAATCGTTTTCTACAAATTGCTCTGCAATCTCATATCAAAACCATTCCTAAATTATGTTTCAATCGATAATAATGTGAAATAAAAATAACTATGCTTCAGAAAGAACTTTTTATTTAAATTTCTCAAAGTTTGTGAACATATCTGGCAATTTTGAGCCTTTTAAAAAAAATATGTTTTTCATTGCTTAGTAAACAATTTAAAAATCAAATTTCACATTAAATGTAAAACAAATAACATTTGAACTATTTTTACCTTAATGATATCATCGATAACCTTCTGAAGTATGAAAGTAAATCTCCTTTTAAAAGAAAATTTAAATCCAATAACAGACTTTCCATATCTATGAGATTATGTGGATCTGGTGGTTCATTATTTTTCACTTTTCATTTTATATTTCTGGCTTCATTCCAGAACACAGATTTAAGAAATAAGTTCTTTTGGTTTATTCCACGAAAGTGTTTAAGATAAATAGTTTTCTGGGAATGATGTAGACTTTATCGAAGACAAGAATGTATTAATTTAAGTTTTTTCATTTTTCATTCATGAAATACTTCGTTAAAAAATGAGATTTCATATTTCAATGATTATGAAAGACAGTAAACTGTAACGTAAATCAAGTTTAAAAAATGTTTTAGATATTTTATGCTAATTTTTTTTTTTTTTTTTTTTTTTTTTTTTTTTGTTATCGGAAAAAAAGTAAGCTCACTTTGAAACTCAAGAATAAAAGAGTTGGGAGATCTTTTTTCTTAAAACAAATTAAATGGGTGTTTCATGAAAAAGAAAATTGATTATTGTTTATTGCAATTTCAGTTCTGCATCAGAAAGAATATGTATTTTTTTCTAAAACATAAATTTT